>WBMW01004720.1:0-44285 GCA_013396635.1 Penelope pileata | reverse complement strand
CCCCCCCACACACACACACACACCTCCCCACCAGCTCCCAGGCTCCATTTGCCAGGGGAGGGGAGCACAGGTGATGCTGCCTGAGCAGTGGGCTCCCTGCAGGAGGTCACTTTGCCTCTCTGCCCCCAGTTACTCTGCAGTTTGGGTTCTCCCATGCAGCTCCGCGTGTCCTGCTGGAGTGCCAGCCCTGTCCTCCTGCCCTGCTGCTGCTGCCATGCATCCCTTGCTCTTGGGGCACAGACAAATTTTCTCTTTTGAATAGAATATTCTGGGCAGCTCTAATACTGTTTACATAAGTCAGCTGCTTCCATAATCTCTCCTGGACTTCTTGTAAGAGCTGCTTCTGTGTCACCCAAGCATTATCTGCAGGCATTGGGTGTAGACAGACCCACCCATGCATCAAGGCTTCCAGCCTGGCCCCACGCCTGTGCTCTTGCCATGCCAGGCAGAACTCGAGCACAGCGAGTGCTGCTGCAGTGGTGGGGCACAGTGTGGGTTTGGCAGGGGACACGCAGCTGCTCCCCCTTCGCCTCTTTCCCAGGACAGCACAGCCTTCTCCTGGTCCGGCACTGCTGCTTTCACCACAGGTGCTTGCTGAGCTGGTGCAGCTTCAGCTGCCAGGGTCAGAAACTGTGCTTAGGCATCCTGGGGGTGTCCCTGCGTGTGGAAGGGGCACTTGTGGAATTGCAGCCAGCACTCGGGTGGCAGGAGGGAGCTCCTCTGTGTGGTGTGGCAATGCACGTACCACTTACATGGCTTTTTACATGCACAAACCACTATGTGATACTGGTAATGAGAGTAGTGGAAGCTCTGCAGCTACTCACAGACTGTCAGTCCCAGTAATGCCACAAATGAGACACTGGGGTTAAGTGACCTATAAAAGTGAAGCACTGTCAGTCCCTGTGGCTCAATGGCAGCGTTTGTTGGGATTTTTTGTTACTCTAGCACAGTTCATCCAATAAGAAGAGAAAAATAGCAGGTGCATTAAACCTTATACTGAATGCATATCAAAGTGTTTAATGAAACTTAACTGTGATCAGAGTATTAGGAAGTTTCTGATGTCTGTTTTCACCGTGTTTCTAAATTCTTAATGCACATAACAGGTACATGTACTATGTCAAAATGCATTAGAGCTAAGTGAGCCAGAGGTACAGTTCTGTGCCTTACAGGTTCATATGTTCTCCTGCAAGGGAAGTGGGCACATCAGAGGATCAGAATTGATTCCTGGTATAGAAATGTTCCAAATTCAAATAACAAATTAAACACAGAATTGTGTCAAATAATTCTAGTTCTATGAGCTAGAAGCATTGTTTCTTATCTACAGGATTAAATCACTAATGCTGTTCTCACCATGATGTCACCAGTTAATGCCAGTTTTCATATCAATGCCCAGATGATTCTTAAGATGACAAGTGCATTTTCTATGTCTAAAGTTATTTTTTAGAACATAAAACTTTCCCCAGATCTGTGTTACAGGAATGGGCTTTTAAATAGTTTTGTATGCAAAGCTTAACTGAAGAATGAACATTCTAGCTCAGTCATAGAACTGAACTGCCTTTTTGGCTTACAGGGAGGCGTTCAAGATTTCATTTGAGGTTACAGAACAACTGCTAGAAAATTGTGTCATGTTTGTGTCATGCCCCAAATAATCATTTATAGTTAGTTAGATAAACTTAATTGATCTTTTAATTGAGACCAAATGCCTGTAGTGTGTAGTTTCACAAGGCATTCAGTGTGAAAACCTGCCCAAATGATCCTGGGAACTATTTTTAATTCTTTTTCTCCCTCAAAATATGCAAAGCCAGAAAGAAGGTTCTAAGAATGTCGTGTTTTGTTTCTGAGCATCCTCAAATGCCTATAGCAACCAGTTAGAGCTTTCCCAAAGCATAGTAGGCTTCTCTAATACAACAGCGTGTTCCATTTGTACAGATGGAAAAAGCAATTTCCTAACCAGACTAGAACCTCTTCATAGCAGTACAACTTGTTTTGCTGTGACAGTTATTTCATCTGAGGAATGCAAAGCCCCTTGCTAATACTAATGAATATATTCACCTAATGATACTCATGGGAATTGAAGTAGAGCTAGAAAAGGTCACTTCACTTCCTAATGAAATGCTTTTACCTTTTCAAAGACACCTGGCAGCTGTGTCAGTATGTCCATAAATAAATAAAATAATAGTGAAAAGGAAGTGAAGATGCATCTGCTGGAAATACTAGACAACGGGGATGGAGAGCAATAACCTATAAGAATTTGGCTGGAATATGAAGGCTATGGCCTCGTGCACCACGAAGCACTGGGTGTTTTGTCTCGCCAAGGCAGCGTAGTCTCTGAGACCTGCACTAACTGCAGGCCCTGACCATGCAGCTTGCCTGGTCATCCCTTGGAGGACCTTCCGTCCATTGATGGCATTGGCCTGACATACACATAGCCATCCAAATGTGAGGTTTCTCATCTGGGCTGGTTATCTAGGCTGGCCTGCTTAGTAACAGTAGAGAGTGCCTCTTAAAAAGCACTGCTCATCCTATCTATGGGTTGCACCTCTTTTACAGACCTTCTTTGGCAGTTACCTGTTTGCTTCCCTTAACAATAGTGGAGGGTCAAGACAAGTTTACCCCATAAGCCTAAATTTTAGCTGGCTAGTTCTGTCCTTTGTCTTTAGGTAAAGGCACTTTGATGCTAAGGCAGCCTTTCCTTTCAGCTTGAGGGCAAAATGGACTTATTCTCCAAAGCAGCTCTTGTCCTTTCTGATGGAAAGAGCTGATATTTGTGGCTGTGTGCTATGCTAGTGAATGCAGTCTTGGGCTTCCAGAGCTGAGTTTTATCATATGCCTACAGAAGGAGAAGCAAGCAAAACACATAGGTGGACTGAAAGATGTTTTCCTATGTTTGTGGTCTTTGATAGGTAAGGAGAAAGGTAGTGACTACCTTTAAAAGACTGTGAGTTGGCAAGTCCGTGGGTTTTCATTTTAGTGTGCCATGGGAAGGAGTTCTGTATAGCTTTCCTAAGAGGACCTAGAGCCCTATTTGGATGGACATCTTTCCATGTCCTGTAAATCCAAGCACCCCTAAAGAGGTGGTGGAAACAGACAGAACACTGCAGGAGTCCTTTACACTTTACTGCATTGTTCTGGGATAAAACAGTGCATGAATTCAGCTGTTTGTTTGATGGGACCATAGGGTACCTTGGAGGGATGCACAGACCTTGAGGACAGGCATGGAGCTGGTTACACGTGTGTCCTTCAGTCAGTAAACAGGGTACAGAGCCCATCCCCAGTCCCCCCTTGTCCCTCACGCAGACAAGAAGCTTTGCCAACAGTAGCTGCCTTCATCCCAAGGAGAGCTGCAGGACCGTCGCTGGGTGTGCCTCTCTCCACGATATGGTCAGGCTGTCTTTGATTCACACACATCCTGTAGTCCTGTGGGGATGTGAAGACAAGTTAACGTTGGCAGTCTGTGAGCAAACAGGGTGGGGAACTTTTTGATGAAAATATTTTTCATTGGAAAGTGGCGGTTATCAAAACAGAAACCTTCTGTGGGAAGTGTCGGTTTGGAAGTACTTCTGCTAGGGATGCAGTTTCTGGGAGGGAAAGCAGTGCCCTTGCTTGCAACTTTGTGATGTCTTGTGTGTGCAAGGTCTGATTTTAAGACTCTGGCCTGAATTAGGTCAGAAAACTTTACCGTGATTTCCCATGTCTGGCAGGAGTCCTCTGTTCAACAAATCCATTGACTGTCCTTTGGCTGCTGTTCTCAGCTTCTTGCAGACATGTTTGCTTACTTATTCTTTTGTTTTGAAAAATATGGAAGAAAAGGCTTCATGAAAACCCTATTGAGCTCAAACACCGAATGGGGAGAAAATATTTCTCTAGCTGGGAAAAACATTTCCTGCACAGCTTTTGTTCAAATACACGGTAGTACATAGGCAAAACCTAACAGAAAGAGATGTGGAGCCACCGAGCCATGGGCATGTTTCCCATGACTTGCTGCTCCTCTGTGGGATGGCAGCTTCAGAGGGGCTGGGCAGGAAGCACGTGCAGTCATTAACAGAGTCTGTATGCACCTTTTCCTTTATACATGAGGGAAAAGAAGTCAAAGAAAAGTTCATGAATCACCCAAAATGCAAAAGCTGGAAGAGACCTGTCAGTCACCTTAATAGGAATAACAAAGCAAAATATAAATAATATACTGCAGGCAATTACATTTTTGTTTATAAACTGTCAAGTATGAGGTGTTTTTTTCCAATGTGACCTATTATCCATCCCTGCCTGGCATCCTGGCAGGCTCTTCCTCGCTGTCCAGTGGAGGCTGGTCACCGCCTGCATCTTCTGCCAGCCCAGTCCCAGTCCCAGCTTGCTCCTGCTCTCCCCTACAGCACTTGGAGCAGTGGTGGAAGAGTGTGTGGACCTGCTTGAAAGCACCACTCAAACATATGTGTTCAGACACCAGAGGAGAGCAGAACATTTCATCCTTCTGCTGAAAACGGGAGATTAAAGGATAAAGATTACTCACCTCCCATTATTTGTCACTTTGAACTGTAGTCGGTTTTTTTAAACTTTAACATGGGGAAAATGTGTGATGCTCCATCTCTTTGTGTTTCATCTGTGAGGTTGTTTTGAGCATCTCCTTGTAGCTGCTTGACTCAAGTCCTTTATAACTGAGGCTGCCTGGGGGGATCCCTACAGCTTATAAATATAATCTAGGCCTGGGGCCCATACAGCTCTTAGGAAGAATTAACTGGTTTGGAGCACAAGACAGACTTCTGAGCCAAGAGTACAAAACAAGAGAAATGTTAAGGAAAATAAATAGCCATCAACAAAAGGAGACAGATGTAGAGTTTGATCACTGTTTTGTTCTGCTAGAGTCTGTGGCAGAAAGACAAAGCTACCCACCTAATGATGAAGACATTCATGAGCCAGGTTTCATCCATACATACCATTTGAGGTAAGAAAAATATTCCATCCCTTTGTGGTACCTTGATCCAAATCTTTTCCTTGCAGTGACCTTCCTCCGTCAGAGGCCAGATTTCATGTGAAAGGTTTTCCCTCGCCAGAATGTGAACTTCAAAGTGTGAGAAAAATGGGTTTCATCCAGCTGTAGGCCTCAGAGCGAGTGACCAAGAATGCTTGTTTTATTTATTTTTCCTTGGATTCTAATTCCCTCTTACACTTTCTCTCTCTTTGGGGATAAAGCAGGATTTTCTTACCAGTAAGGCTGAGAATGAGAAACATGGCTCACATCTGAGGCATTCTGCAGACATTCCCTTAAAACTAAAGGTTTCTACTCACATCCCCAAAGTATGCTCAGCAATTAGAACTGTCTGGTTGAAATCACTGGAGTGGAGGGAGAAAAGCCTGAGAGGAAGAAAAAGCACAGATAGGCCTTGGCAGCAGCAAGACAGAAAAACACCAGCAATTCCAGTGTGCTCACATTAATCAAGACACTAGACACATTGATCATGAAAGTGCTGGGGTTAATTCAACCCATACCACAAGGCTGGAATCCCATACCGTGAGCTTTTTAACTTGGCACCAGAGGGGCACTGTGTCCCAGTTCATCACTGAACATTTACTGGTGAATATTTTTAAAAGCTGTCTTATAAATGCTGCACCCCGCTCCAGCCTTCCCCTGCAGTGAAGAGTTGTGAATCAGCCTGTACCAGCCTATTTTCTCACCCCTTGTTTGCTACCTTTCAGTGGCTGCAGTAACCGCAGAGCAGCATCCAGAGCAGTGTGAGGTGCTCCCTTCAGTGCTGACCTGGAAGGCCGGTGGAGAGAGGCCAGGACAGCCCCTGATGTCCCCTCAGAAGCAGACTGTCCAGCAGTGCTACGCGATCGTGTTCTGGCGGCCACCGGCTGAGGAGCGTCTGATAAGCTTGCAGTGGTGTGAGAGCCACTTACACATAGAACTATTTTTCTTCCTGTTGCATATGCTAAAAGAATATGCTCAGCAGTCCTGTCATGGAGCTGCCATCTTCCTGTTAGATTTCACAAGTAGATGCTTCTTGTCTCCGTAGGACAAGCATCGAGATTACTGCTGGTTACACTGGCTCCAAAGTAAACCAGAGCTACATGACTCAGTGCAGCCAAGCCTGTGAGGCAAAAATAGCAGGCTGGTGTACTGAGATGGTGGAGAGAATCAAGGAGACACTGTCTACCAAAATTAAAATGTCTGCAAATGAGCTTTCAGCCAATGCAGAGCCAAAAGAAATGTTTCTTCCATGAACTTATTTATTTTTGAAATCTGAAAGGAAGCAGTTGCTAAAGACAAATGGACATTGTGCTGAAGGTTTTGGAAATGAGAGATGGCAGCACAAAGACACTGATAGCGAAACTGGCATCACTGATCTTCATTGTCCGAGCCGAGAGGCACTGAATAAAAGCTTGAGCTAACACCAATGGAATTGAATAGAAATGAATGGGAAGATTCTCACTGCCTTTAATGAGTTTTGGCTCTGACCCTAGATGAAGAAACATAACTAGCAGTAAACAAACTTTCACCTTTAAAAGAGCACAGTGTTATTAGGAAAATGACAAAGGAAATCTGTTTATGGTGCAGTTTTTTCAAAAAGGTGGCTGTATCCTGCCATGAATAAACTAACCCAAGCGTCATGCATTGCCCTTGCATTAGGTCAGCAGCAGCAGCACCCAGGCTGGAATCTTGAAGCAGAAAACCAAAGCTGTCCTAGATCCCCTAGCAGAAAGCCTGCCTCCCACCAGTCGGCATGCAGGCGGCCTTGGCATCTGCTTGCCAAGCCAACCACTATGCAAAAGGACAAGGTGCCACTCTGAAGAGGATGGAGTGTAATGGAACAGCTGTGAATGTAAACAGCACTTCTAGAAAATAAGCACCTGCTCAAGGCTGCGGCGAGTCCTTCTTAGGACAGAAGCCGTAGGGCACTGCAAAACAGGACTCATTGACACAGTTAATTGTCCAAATAAGGAAAGAGGAGCAGGGAATGCTTACAGGAAGACAGTAGGACAGTTCCCACTTGCCCCAGTGGGTGGGTGTTGAAGGAGAGCGGAAGAAATATTTCATATTGTTCATCATCTGTGCTTCAAGCAGAATCCAACCTTAGGAGACCATGCAGCAGACAGACTTGGATGTAAGAGTCTTTCTCAGCAAGGTCAGCGAGTGAGTCAGTGCAAGGCTGGGAATAGCACTCAGGAGCAGCACTGCTGTGTGGGGCTGAGACAACAGGCTCTCCTTTGTCTCCAGGGAGTCAACGCCCCAGCCAGAGAGAAGTGCTTGGGCCATTGGTTCAACACAGACCATGCCATGAGTTCCAGAGATAAAATACATATTTCTTGGATGCTGCTTCCTGTAAAAAAGCTAGTGAGACTCTGTATTTCTCAGCGACTGCTTTCTGCACTTTTGTCTGTAAATGAAGTCAAGTATTTTCTCCCAGTTGGCTGCTCTTCCTTCTCCAAGTTTCTCCATCAGTAACCTCTTAAACTCAGTGGGATGTCAGGCATTAGATGGGAGGAATTATCCAGTTGTCAGGACATTAGCCTCCGGTTAAACAGCATGATTCAAGCTACTCCTCTGCCAGAGCCCACCTATGTGTTCCTGGAAGAGTTACTTGATCTCTCCCTCCCCTCCTTGCCTGTAAAACTTGGTTAAGCATCTGTCCTGAAGACGCAGGGTTCTCATAGAGGTCGTGCTCCAGGGGCTGTGCTAACAGTGGCTGTTGAATACCATAATTAACCTGAACAGGGAGTCTCAGCCTGGCAGAAGATATGAGACTTACTGGAAAGGTGAAAATGTGCTTAAGGGTTAAATGGGAGAAACCTGTCACTACAGCCTCCTGCAGTTCCATGGCATAGGGATGAGAGGGACAGATCCTAGGATAGTGAATTGAAACTGCGTGAAGCCTGTACACCATGGCATTCTGCTTGTGTTCATGCATGATGTTCAGTAGCATGTGACGCTCAAAAAAATCATCTGCTTCTTTTTAGAAGCAGCAGAAGGAGGAGGTTATGTTCTCTAGAGGCCAGGCACCTGCCCTCTCGTGGACTGTTTGCTAGCAGTTATAGAGCGAATCAGTTGTTTTTTAAAAGCATTACCGTTCCTGTCAGTGCCACAAGGCTCTTGTGGACACAGGTTCTTTGTCTTCTAGGCATCAGGAAGAATGAAAAGGACTGCAGAGATTTCACATGGCTTAAGTCAAAGGTAGGAATGGCAAGGATTTTCAAACAGGAAAACCAAGGGCTTGAAAATCAGCAGGGCAGACTCGGAAGACTGACTTGTGCTTTTCTCATCTCTGCTCTTCTTTCCTCTTATCATGTCTTTGTGTGAATGCTGGTCTTAGTCTCTTGGCTGGTGTGCTTGGCAACTAGGACTGAGATCTCTGATCACAGCAACCTTTTAAGTTGTGTGTAAGGTAGTGCTTTCTTCAGATGAGAGTTGAGCTCATGGATTGTTATAAAAGTGCAACCAAAACATAAAACTGCTGCTCAGTCTTTCTTCTCTTGTCTCTAAGCTCCTTGAGCCAGATTTCATAGAATCATAGAATATCCCGGTTGGAAGGGACCCACTAGGATTTGCTCCATTTCTTAATGCAGCACAGAGTCCACATTGACATTTGGAAAAATTGCCATCTCTAGCTAACTGCAGAATTGCTCTGAAGCTGTGTCTCTCATTACTTACAGGTTTATGGCAACAGTTAGTAGATCACCAAGCTTTTTCCTCTTCTTCTGCAGAATTGAGGGACATCTTCAGATTTATTGTCCCTTGCTGCTGGCTGACTCCAAGATGGGAGCACATGGTGTGAAGGTGGGTTGTGCTGCTGCAGCCCAGGGGAGCTTCCCTTGGAAGCTTTGGCTGTCTCCTGGGAAGGGACCACAGCAGAGCTCTGCTGGGACTGCTCTGGGCTTGCCTCAGTCAAGACTCAGATTTCAGAAAAAGAACTACATCCCTCAAAAAAGGTTGGGAGGGGGAGGAATTGCACTTCTCTCTGTCCACACAGTGTGTCACCCTTACTCCATGCTGTTGTGCTCTCATATAACATTCCTACAGGATCATAAATGACTTTTAAAGGAGCAAATTGCACTGACTTATTCCCAGTCCACAAACTGACGCTGCACAGGTGAAATGGGGATTTTACTGGTGACATCTTCAGTCCCCAGAAGGATTAAACCAGCAACTTCTTTTGAAGGAAGAGGCAGCTTTGGGAAATGAGCCTATGAGGAGTCCTGCCAGCCCCATGGGTTGATGGGGGTGTTGCAAGGCCAAGAGCTGCCTCTTCCTTCCCAGCATGATCCTAGAGCACTTGGGAAAGCATTTGTTCTTTCAGTTTTTCCTGCAAGATTCACAATCAAGCTTCCTATTTCCACCTGCCAAATGCTATGTGCTGGAGCCAATGGGCATCAACACCAGCACTGACAGCTAAGCCTCTTTAGAAAGATTTGACTGCAGCTTTCACATCAGCCAAAGGCAAAAACACACTTGCTAACTTTTGTTTTTCCCCCAGTTCCCCATGGCCCCTTACATATTTTTAAATCTTCCCCTCAGCACTCCGGAATCCCATTCAGCCATAATATCTTGCCTTCCTTCATCTGCCTTTGCATGATGAAGCCCTTGATATCCTCTCAGCTGTTTTTGAGTCATGCTGCCCTCCCACAGCAGCCCTTCTTCTCCCGCTCTGTCCCCAGCCTGTGCAGCCCCCCACCAGCTGCTCTGCTGCTTCCCTGCTTCCCATGGCCCTGCACACCCTGTCCCACTCCGTCAGCCTTTCCTGTGGTGTTGCTGTGCTTTCACCCTCCTTGCTTGGCTGGACAGTTGTGCTGCATGTCCATGCCTAGCTACTGTGCTGTCCCTGACTACGTACCATGCCACTGCAGCTCTGTGCTCTTTGGGGCTCATCAGAAGCAAGCTCAAGCCATCGCATTACTCTGTGCTTGACATCTAGTGCAACACTCTGCTCCAGGGAGCAGCAGGATTTACCCAGGGGCAAACTGGAGGGAATGGACTTCTTTGGCAATAATACCACTCCCACTTTCCTTGATGAAGTAGTGATGATAGTTTGTGCAGAAACAGGCAAGGTGCTGGACTTGAAAATTACTGTGTATGTGTCTCCTTTTCAAGGAGATGTGTATTGGGGGTGTACCAGTGAGGGTAGCATTCAGCACATCTTTCTGTTCCCCAGCTGTGTTGGCTCCATTATTGTGTTTCAGTGGCTTTTTGTTACTCTATTATGGGTACATTTCAGTGGTCTCAGAAAATCCAACTGTTTCAGTGGTAAGGGATGATTAAAATGCATAAAGGTATCAGAATCTGGCAGAGGGAAAATGATCCAGAGATGTAGTCAGGAGTGTTTCAGAGGGTACCTTCTGCCAATTTTATGCACTCTATTAAAATTTAATAGGCAGGAAACCACCACGGTTCTGTAGGAATCTAACACTGATTTACAGAAATTGTTTAAAAATATATAAGCTGCATCTTCTGTTAGTGTTTATTGGCAAAATCAGTAGAGCTGTGCTGATGCACACCAGCTGTCTTTCTGAGCCATATAATTGAATAACAAGTGAGTTGTCTGCATAAATTGTTGGAGTATGGTCAAGAATTGTATACTGAAGTTATTAGCCCGTGTTCAAATCTATAGCATTCTTCTAGAAGATTTTTTCTTTTAGTCCCATGAGCATCAAAATAATGCTACATTCAGCTTGGTGGGTGAGTAAGAGTATCTTTCAAATCCCTTCTCCTAGCCCCAGAAACCCAAGCTGAAGTTTGGATGTCCCTTCGACAGGTAATGCCATGACATTCATACAGCTCTGATATTAACTCAATTCTGTGTGATTTGACTGTTCTTTGTCCTCTTTCTTGAGTCAAGAAAGCTGTGCCCCTGAATGACAAGGAAAATGTTCCAAGGTTAGCTGCTAATACTTGTTTTTTTGCCATCCTCTCTGGCAGTAGCTTATTACAAGTGGTGGCCTGGACAGCAGTAGAGATTTTGCAGTAGTTTGCAATAAAGAATTATTTACTGCTTCAATCTTCTAGCAATGTTGATGTCAGTCCTTCAGCCTCTCCAAAAAAAAAAAAAAAAAGCAGCATGGTAGGGAAAATGGTCTAGTAAAGGAGAAAAAACACGGATCTCATTTTAATGGTGAATGTCCACTTTGCTTTCACTCTGTGAATATATTGGCTTCCTCTTTTCCATGAGCTGCAGCCTTTTGGCAATTACGGTAGCTGCTTACACTGAAAAGTCATGTTATTCAGTTACAGTCCTAGCTTCTTTTAATGAAATTTAGCAGCTGGAAATCAAGAAGAGAGCCAGCAAGCATGGGAGCAGTCAGCTCCCTGTGTACCTCCCGCAGCCAGCCGGCACGCCGGAGCATGGGGCTGCAGAGAATACACAGCTCTGAGCAGAAAGGCAGCAGAGCTTTTCTTTGGCCTCCCAGATTCCTTCTGCTTTTGCATGGGAGGGGGAAGAGAGGTAGGTTTAACACCAATGGGATGCTTCCCTGCGAATACTTGCAGAGAGGTAGTGTGTACCTAAGGGTGGTCATAAGGAGTGAATTTCAGCTGATTCATGTACTCCATCAGCCCATCTCTGAGAGTGGCTAAAATTGGAGGCATCTAGAAGGCAGCAAGGAAATAGTCTTTTCAGGAGTAGCTTCCCAGCCTCCAGCTGTCTGGGCACGTGCTGACTGAGACATGGTGTCTTTTTGCTTAGTAACTGTTGGTGGCTTTCTCTTTGGGCCCCGCAAACCCATAAGATGTTCCAGGAAAACTGCAATTTTCCATCTGCCCAGGAAGAAGAGATGCAAAGCAGAAAGCCCTCTTCAATCTATTTGGGAAATGTAGGGAGCCTTTCTTAGACAGATTTCCCAAGGGTCTGAGGCTGTTTATTTCTGTGCTTAGGTCGGGTTTAATTCTCACCCACACTCACACTCTGTGCTGGGTTCTCACCTGAATGCTGTAAGAAGCCACCTGTGCATGGCACCCCCAAATGAAGACCATAAAACACCATCTCCCTTAGCCACAGCCCTGCAGCATTTCATTTTCTCTTCCCTTTCCCATCTCAAAACTGACTCTTCCCCATGTGGCATTGATTTTTGGATCCCTCCATGCTTAGATCAATGTGAGATGCCTGAGAGGGGAATTAATCATAAAATCATTGTTTATCTCTTTCTCATTCCTTTAAAAAGTCTCTAGAGGGTCTTGTAACTCATACAGGTAAATCCCAGCCATGGAGTGGGATGAGCTCACAGTCTTGATATGGAAATCATGATGAGCATGGCACGGTGCTCAGTGCATTCACTCTCATTTGTCCTGGGCATACCACTGTTGTCAAAGGCTGTCTTGTCCTATATTTCTGCGTGCTGTGATAGTTAAAAGAAATGCTGCAGGTGATTTGATCTTTTCTCCTTCCAGGTAAAAGCTGCCTGCGGTCGATTGCCACGTGTTCTCTCTGACATGACAGCGGCCATGAGACCCACTATATGGCAAACTCCAGGAAAAATGGGAAATCTGCTTGTTTTTCTTGGCATATGAATGATTGTTTTGGCCAAACTGAGTTCAGTTTTGTGTGTGTTTATGTCATGCTTTATGATTCACATGGGTAGTTCTGGTGTGGCTTTCAGTGTCTGGTGGTTTTGTAATTTGTACAGCCCTTGGTCTGCCAGCCTTTGCTGTCCTCCTCTGTTGTTGTGGCAGTTTCTTTTTTCATTGCCACTTCCACCTGAGGGAGCAGTAATTTGTGTCCAGAGGTTAACCCCGTTTGCTGGAGCATCCAACTGTTGGGCCAATAGATCTATAAAAATGGAGAACAGGGACCAAGAGATGTGAAATAAATAAAATAGATATTCTTCAGATGACACACAGAGCCGTTCTTGTTGAGACGGAGGAACAAAGGAATTTCTGTAATGGCTGAGATCAATATCACATCCAGTGTTGTGCCTCTGCCTGTGTATTGTAGCAATACCTTGGAGGAAAAGGACAGCTCCATTAAGTAAAAATTGTGGAGCCATCTGCCTGTAATGGGCTTTGCTCTCAGCCAGTTTGCTTCCTGAGCCAAATGCTAATCGGTGGACACCTTACAGCACGTCTCCTTATCACTACACGTTGTTACACAGCTCGGTGCAGCCACGGGTCCTCCCCTTGTGCATTCAGCATTGCTCAGCTCTTGACTTCAATGACACTTTGTGGTAATGAGTTCTGCAGACGAGCTGTGCATAAAGATGTCTCTTTCCGTGGCACTGTGGTGGCAAGTGGCTGCAGCTTGAACTTGCACATTGGCCTCGCTACCTGCAGCTTTAGAAGGAGGTGGAAAAAATGGATTGCTTGGGAGAAGCTGCTGTGAGTCCACACTGGCGCGAGGGAAGGGACAGGGCTGGAAGCATCTGTATTACAAGACTTCAGTCCCCTAGAATTCTCTGGGCAACTCACACCTGTGAGTTGAAGTCCAAGCTCTTGAACTAAATGGATATGCTAAATGGGTGGCTTTTGTTTTGGGGGTAAATTCTGGCCTTTGTGTGCTTGTATTTGTGTCTGTGTTTATAGGAGGAACATCAGAGTGCAAAACAAGAAGGCAAGTAATGAGATTTGGGGAATGTGGTTCTTTTTCCTTCAGAAACATGACTACAACTTTATCACTGACATGAAAGAGGGAGAAGGAATAAACATTTAATTCTTCAGGCTGTCATAGCAGCTGCAGACTTTCTGGCCTTCCTTACAATGAGATTTTGGTCTGTCTGTTCTACACGATGCTCTGCCTCCTGGTTGCTTCAAGGTATGCCCTCTGTGTGGTGTTTTTATTAGTGAAGGTGGACAGAAAGACCCTTTAATGCTGTACCAGGCACAGGATTGGTCCTGCAAAACTGTGGAACATCTCTTGAGACCGTACACTGGCACTTCATCTGTTCAGCATTTATTTATATTTCTATGTTATGTGTCTGTAATGTTTGTGTATTATTTCATTCTTCTGGTCCTATTGGACATTGAACATTTCTGTAACGCTGATTCTCTGCGCACATGACTTCCACGGCTTGTACTGAGCACAAAAATAGACCATTCATTTTCACTTATTTGTTCCATCCTTCCCCTCCTAACCCATGGTTTTCTTCATGATGTTCCACTTTAATCAGAAACACACAGTGCTGATGATAAAGCAATTATACAGGTAATCATCAAGCTCATTGCTGGTTCTAGGGCAAGACCTGTGGTTGGGCTGACAGCTGTCAGGACCGATCTGTTCTTAAAGATCACTCGCTTCTTGCCCACCAACTCTCTCTGCTGTTCAGCCACACATTGAGAGCTGATTTCTCTTTTCCACCTGCATTCTCCTTTCAGGTTGTGTCTTCTGCTCTTTTCCCCAGAAGCCAGTGAAAACAACTGATCTCCATCCCCTCCCTTGGCAGTTGCTTACTGATGAGGTGATCTGCTCCTGGAATTATTGGTGACTCAGATGTGCTAAGCTATTAGAAGGCTGTTCAGGCAGCGTGAGCAGAGCAGTAATAACCCAGCTCCTTGGCAGCACCGCGGGATGTGTGCTTCTCGCTGAGCCTCCTTCCCTTTTCCCATGGCTGAGGGTAACAGGACAAGCTCTGTGGTTCACAGCCGTGGGTGGGCGTCCTGTGTGTCTCAGCCAGCCTCAGGCTTCAGCTCCCCTTGGTGTAATGAGGCTATTTCTGTTTCCTTGGTAGGGCCCTATCCTAATTTTGGCTTCAGCATAGATGATTCTGTTAGCACTTGTGGGATGGAGCACCTTATCAGCCTTGGCTGATAGCTGGCTAGCTCTAAGATGTATAAATCAGTTGATGTGTTCCTAATTCAGTCCCCCAAAAATGGGCTGAATGTGACAAAAGAGTAATTTTAGGTTGCAGGAGCCATATTTGGCTACGATGAGTTGGCAGCATCCCTGAGACTGAAAGAAAACATTACAAATACAAGAAAGAGCACCGTAAAGCCTAGCTTTAAATAAATATTAGGGTTTGACACCAACTGAAAGAAGCCAAATTTGCAGCTGCTGAAAGGATGCATGGCTCCCAGGAATGTAATCTGAGATTCTTGGCTCACTTTGTTTTAACAATTTAATAATCATTTGGGCTTAAAAAGCCCCAGAGTGTTGTCCATTAAAATGATCTGGAACATAAGTTAAAATTGTCCAGGGAACTCCTCTAATTAGCTGCAGCCTGACATAGGGTCTATTACCTTCTCCAGAGCTTGCAGATATCCTCATCCTAAACTGTTTTCTATCCCACTCCAAACATAGCCCTGTCCAATCCCAAACAGGCTAAGAAAGACTCGGAGAGGTAACACCAGGCCATGAACCCCAGTTCTGTGTCCTTGATGGTAAAATTCCCACAAAACAAATATTTTAAGGTTATTTATCTGTGTGGTTATTTTTTTGGTGGGCCTCGTTCAGTAAACTGGCCCATTTTCCATGTTTACTGATGGGAACAGGGTGGGGATCACTGTTGCACCGAGCAGTTATAAATATGTGCCACATCCTCTCAGCAACGGATAAAGCAACTCCCCTGGTTTGAACCAAGTGACTCCAGTTCAACTTTTGGAGCACCCACACTGTGTGAGCCACACTGAGATTCCCTGGTGGCAGACAGAACATCCTGGAAAAAAACAAAACCTGACCAATACAGCCTCCTGTGAGCTAAATAAATGCAGGAATACACAGGAAAAGCTTTTGATCTTGGGTAGACAGACATAATTGTCTTGTCTTCCTCTCCCCTAAAGAAAAAAGGGAATGAAATGTTTTACTGCCCAGGACATTGTCTGATAGATGAGAATGGGAGAGGGGAAGTGAGAGAGGAGGGAGCGCTTTGTGAAAGAATGATATCCTACACTTGGATACAGGGCACTCATGCAAAACACACATCATATGCTCACATAATGACTAGGCCCAATTTCTTCAGGAAAATGTAGATGAGTAGTATCAGTGCTGCGTTTCAGGTACTTTCCTCTGTTCCGGGCAGTTCTTTTCCTGGAGACCCCTGAACACTTTACCTCTTAGAAATCCCACTTCTGGCAGGAGAACAACAAACAGTATTAAAAATGTAAATCCCACTCAGCTAAGTGCACCTGGAAACACCACTTCAGCTCTGGGTAGGTCAGAAGGTGAAGATTTGGGAAAGAGGGTGAAGCCTCTTTCCATGTGGAAGTTGTGCTCAGGCTATGGGTTATCTTTGGGCATTCAGAAGAGGAGCTTTGGCTCTAAGCATGTGTCCATGGGCAGCATGAAATGCTCATCCTGCGACCATGTCCCCACCTGCCCTCAGGGGTGTCCCCTGACCTCAGTGCTGCACCCAAGCTCCATGGGCAAAACCAGCCTGGGGAACACTCCCCAGCGTTCCCTGGCCAGGAGTGCCCTGTGTGCAGAATACTGCCTGCTTTGGAGCAATGAGTTGGGAAGGAGAAGGCAGCTACGCTTCAGTAAATACCTGCAGAGTGCTTTTACACTCCATTACTTCCTGCTGCCAGGACTTGCTGACTTGTTGCACGTGGTGGTGGGGCACGAACTGCTGCCCTGTTCAGTCCCAGAGCTGGGAGTCTGTGCAAGTGAACCCTTCTGTTTCTCCGTTCAGACTTTGTGCCAGCAGAGCTTGGCCAACTCTGAGCTCTGAAGAGAGGCATCCAGGTAGCCAGGTTCTTGCTGCATTCAATAATATGTTACAAATGTTCATATCATCCTCGTGCAGGGGCCCCTAGTTTCCATCACCCCCATGTGCTGCTGAGCATCCAGGCTCTCCAGCCCTTGTCCTGAGGCTTTCTCTGGCCACTTGGATCAAGTCAAATTATGAAAATAAGTAAAAATCTCTTCATCCTGACTGCAGCCCTTTAGTTGCATAGCAGGTGCTTTAGAAACAAGCAGGGGATTTAGTGAGCAGCGTGGAGAAATTGTGCAGAGGGGGAGCAGTGAGAAGACAGACCCGAAATACGAGCCTGGTTTTGAGTCATTCTGCTCTCTGTTAGAAAAGAGCACAAGCCTAGGAAGGGCAGGAGCCCCACACCATACTGGGACAGACCCTCCTGGAGTCAGGGCTGATGTAGGGACACAGACAGGGACAAAACCTGGCGTACCCCTGGGCAGGACGGAGCCTTCTTGGCAGCTGGCCCAGCCCAGCTGTCGGGAGCTGCATCCGCCCTTCAGTGGCCAAGTTTGCCAAGCAGGCTGGTTCATACCAGATGCAAGGTGTGGTACTGGGGCTGGCAAGTTTGAATATTAGGTGTATTTAAAGAGTCAACAAAAATTCCTGTAAACTTCCCTCCGGTTGGCATTCCTCTGTGCTGCAGGACTCTGAGCTGCAGGTCTGACCCGGGGGCCAGAACTGTAGTTTCCCTGTGTGCTAACAGCAAAATCCCTACTGGTGGCTGCAAGAGCAAACCCTGTATCTTAGGATTGGCTTTTTTCCCCTGCAAAATGCTTCCAGATCAGCTACAAGTCTCTGCACTTTACATTATTTTCCAGGGCCTAACAGTAAATGTGTGTGTGGCTTCTGATCCTGAACTTCAGGGTCTCCATTTGAACACACAAGATTTCATTTCATTGTCAGGTTAAAATCTGGCTTTTGGGGTGGCTTCTCTCAGCTTCCTCAGTTTCAAATTCCTACCAGCTCATCCGAGAGTGTGTCATGCTCACAAGGCACTGATCTGGCTTCACAGCCATGCCTCGACCTCAGTAGCACTCACATCCCCAAATTGTTTTCTAGCAGTACAGTAATGCCTTGTTCTGAGGTAGCTGGAGGCAGATGTAGCTTAACCTGCAGGAAGGTGTCAGTGCCCCTCTTCTCAGCACGGCAGTGGTGCCCTGCAGGGGAAATGCATGTGAGCTCTGCTCTGATGTCCAAAAGCTGAATTACGTTCTCTGTTCCTCAAGACTGCTGTCCTGTCACCAGCCTTCCCTCTCCAAGAATTAATAATTTCATGGTGAAATAGTCTCAGTTGTAACAGGAGAAGAAATAAGTAGAAGGACCCAAGCCAGATCCTCACCCAATGTAAAGGGAACCAAACCTACACGTGTCCCAGTGTGTGTGCACGTTTCTCACTAAGGCAAAACTTGTTATCAGATTGTTAACACTTCTTCAAGCAAAGAGACAGGCAACCGCTTTTTTGTCAGCTCTATTGTTTCTTTATCCTAAATCCATGTAGTGTGTTCAAGACAGTTCTTGTGTCTGAACCTGAGGGCAGAGTGTTAACCTTTATAAGCTTCAGGAGGGATTTAAGCTTCCCCTTGATTTCGTGCTGTACCTCTTGTATGTTACATAGCAGCGTGGCAAGAACAATGCATTGTCCTTTTGTAATGCCTTTTATTTAATGACTTCAAAATGCTTAGAAACTGTTTGACATCTGGAATAAGAACGGGGTCAGTTCTGCCTTCCTCATTTTAGAGATGAGGGCAAACACGTAGAGAGGTTAAATGAATTGCCCTGCAAAAAAGAAATGTCTATATAATGCAATTTGGAAGAGTACCTAAAACTTTTGGCTCTGCTACTTCTGTACTTACCACAGGAATGAATTTCCTCCTCCAGTGAAAATTACTTCCTCTGTGATCATAGACAGTAAGGCTGCCAGCCAGAAAGTGATAATTAAAGAGAGCCCAAAAAGATCAACAGCCCAGATGTGAGGTTTGTGTCTCTACATCTCACTGAGAGGCTGATTTACAGAGAGCTCCTAGAATAGAATGGGGCTGTGTTGTGTGTGTTCAGCTGATGGGTGAAGTAAACGTAGAAGGCATCAGGGCCACACTGTGTGAATGTGGGGGAGAACTGGAGCAAGAAGTCAAACTTCAGGGTATTTGACAATCATGTTCTTCTGGGAAACTGCAGAGCACCAATGAATAAAGCTGACTGGCCAACATACGTAGTAAAGAGTTCTTCTTTCCATTCCTGATTGCTTTCATTGCTAATGAAACCCTGGATGTTAAATTCACAGGGAAGTACATTGCTCTTGATGCTCTCTTTCATGTAGGTCCTTGTGATAGCTTGTGTTATTCTGGTACTGACAGTTTCTGTATAGGTGAGGTTATATGGGAGTCTCAGTTTTCATTGAACAGTAAGATGAAGTTTCCAGCCATAACAGTTGCAGAAAAAAGCCTAGGTGACAGCTCAAAGAATATACAAGCTTGAAAAGTTGCATGCCAGGCCATCTACATCAAATCACCCTGAAAGAAAATTATTGTGCATTTCTGTTCAAATGTGTTGTTTTATCACCTTGCAGAGGAATTGCAGGATCAGAGTGGAGAAACTGTTCCAAAGCATTTTAAGTATGTCAGACTTATTCCCAATTTATGTGACAATGCAGTAACAGCAGGTCAAATGAAACTGAATAGCATTTCAATAAAGGCTCAACAGAGTGTCTCAGGAAGCTTAGAAAGAGAAAACCAGAAGCATAATTGTGCTACACCATCTCGGAATTACTGAGAATAAAATAATAATACGCATTTATGCCCACCTCTGTCCAAGGCTGATGCAGTCCCATACACATGGTAGTGTTGATGCACTTTGCAACTCCCTGTTTTCAGTTTTCAGTACCTGAGGATTTCCTGAGTGGAAAAGTTGCCTTCTAAAAATAACTCCACAACCATTCCTCCAAAGACCTTCACCTTCAACTTGAAATCTGCCTCTATTTACTTCTAGTTGTGTCTGCATCACATTTAATTTTAATAATCAAGTTTTAAATTATGAAGAAAAATGCCTCAGTCTGATGATTCCCATGGGACCATCTCAATGCTACTGTAATCAGCAAGAAGTGTTTTTTGAGTGTGGTATGAAATGTACCATATAGGCCTTTGAGGAGAGTCCTCTCCTGGCTAAAGCGCTCTTAGAATGAAGATGACCAAAACTATCCCTGCGATAGCCTCTGTTTCTGAAGTTTTCTTCCTTGTATATAGGAGTAAATACCTCTGAAGTACCTAGTGTGGTGACGTGATCTTGTTAAGCAAGTTGTGTGAAGTGAGGCATACAAAAGCAGGAATAGTTTTGGTAAACACTGCTGGTCCTGGGGACCCCCAGGTTTCTAGATCTTGTTCACTTATATCTTCTTGTGACCTACAGCAAGGAGATGTCCCATACTCTGATTGCATCTTAACACAGCTCAGCTGGGCTATGTGCACCTGGTGCTCTGCAGATGGTACCACTGGTGGTTTGGGTCGCAAACACCCGCGTTGTTATCTTTGCTCTGAAGTATGGCATAAAAACCTCAACAGGTAGAGCTCCAGGCTGGTGACTGCATTTTAGAGTATAACCCCTATACGAATGAAGCCTGATTTAATTATTCTAACAAGTAGTGAAGAAGGAAGAAAATGTCTGCTCCATGGTACCACATCATGGGAAGCATTAGAGCTTGTGAAATCATTCTAGTTTTTCTTCCCTTCTTGGTGGATCCTTGGAGAGGAAGGGAGAAGACAAGGTCTCCAAAGACACGGCAGGATTTCCAGCAGGAAGGGCAGCATGTTCTTAGATAAGACACTTACTGGAAGGGGAAGGATGGGAAATGTTGATTCATCAACAACAGTTGAGGAGCAAATATTTTTAAAATGGCTACGTTTGTGTGTTGTTTATAAATAATTGTATTTTTAAATGCCTTGTCAAGACTAGAATTATGCTGGGAACCATTGCTGGACAATCCAGCAAACTGTCTGCAAATCAGCACCTTTTCTTAGTTGTCTGCAGCAACAAGGAGGGGGGAGGAATCCCTGGAGCCAAACTGGTGGGGACCAGGGTGTTATTTTCAGAAGCAGACTGGAACATTCGTACCTGAACAGGGACGATGAGGGGTACAGGGGCCAGGAGAGCCAGCATGACCAGTGGAAGGTAGAGGCACTCCCAGTGAGGTAAACACTGTCTCATTCTCTTGAAATATTCTCTTGAATGGCATTAGCAGAGCACATACAAAATCCAGTGTTCAGTTTCACCCTCCAAATGGGCAAAACATTAAGAATTTTGATGGCAAAGGCCCTGACTCTCTTAGAACTAACTTCCAGTGGACCTGCAGGTGCTCTGCTAGCAGGCTGAAGGACAAAAATAAGTATTCCTTCACATGTGACAATTTACCTGCCATTTTGGCCTGTGAGTACAGCAGATTTGAGCTGGTATCTCAAATGACACAAAAAAATAGATTGTACTTTTACATTCCAGTATGGGCAATAATACTGAATTAGCTCAGTCTGTGTCATTGGGAACATGCCCTTCTTTTCCCATTACCAGTCACACCGGCGGTGGCAGAGGACACTTTGCCTTGGCTTCTCAAGGAACAGCATTGCTTTTAAGCTGTTGATGATTTTCATGTCAAAAGCAACCAGATTTCAGGAGTCAAGCAGGGCTTGTCAGATGGCTTAGTATGCTGGATATTGAGAGATTGAATGCAAAACAGTCATTTGAGGGAGGTAGATGTCATGGGGAATAAGAGAGCCCAAAATATTGCGTTTCCCTGTTGACACATGCATCTGAGGAATCCCTGAAATGTCAAAATCACACAAAATTGTCTGGAAAGCTTTTAAAATGATGGTAAGTAACACAGCCAAGCAGCCTGCAATGCTCAGGCATGGTATAAGCAGTGAGCAGAGGAGGCAGGATGCAGCCATGTGTCTGTCCCACAGAGACAGGGGCTTCACAGGATAGCAACAATGGCTCTGGCCTGCAGGGCTCTTGGTGCAGCCTTTGGTTGGTTGGTTGGTTTTTAAGTGCTTCTTCTCTCTTTTTTAAAAGAAATAATATTTCCCAGTTCAAAAGTGTGACACTAGGGAGGGTGGTGGGGGGAGAGGTGCCTGGAGAGCAGGAAATATCCTCCCCATCTGTGCAGAGAAGTGAGCGCAGGTGGGGCTGCCACCAATGCTTAGGTTATTAGCAGGGCTGAGGATGTGTTATTTTACTTGCAGTAACTGGTGAAGCCAGCTAATAAAGGAAAATCATAATTTTTAAGGCAGATGAAAGGTAGTCAAGGAGACCCAATACCTTCCTTTCTGTTCTTTCTAGCCTCAGGAAAAACACGATCTGTGATACTGATGCCATCAAGACAAAGTCATATTTTAAACCTGTATCAATACCTGTGCCGCTAGTAGTGCTAGATGATTAAAATGCTGAGAACTGTTCCCATTTGCCTGACAATTTCCATCACAGTGCCACCAATAATGAGCAGCCTCATCTGAGTGAAGGGAGTGCTTAAGGATTTCATTTAACAGGTGAGGGAGCAGTTGCTGTCAGAGATGGGAATAAGTGACAGTGTCTGGACTGTGTTCATAGCGGGGCCCTGTGCCTGTGCTGAGGTTCAGCTCCTCCATGGGGGAGGAGGGAGAGGTGGCAGCACGGGCCTGGCATGGCCGTCCTCTGGCTTTGGTGTTCCTCTCTGCTCCCTTTGCAGTAGCAGGATGAGCTCCATCCATACACATGTACCGTTTTCTTTGTTAGCTTTGTGTCTTACACTCAATTTTTGCTCTTCAGGGTAAGTTCCCAATTTGGGTGTCTGACTGACCCAAAATCGCCTCAGGATCCCTTTAAAGAAGGTGTGCGAGGCAGTGAGGCCTCGAGCCACACGGGCTGGGAGCTGACATCAGGTCACGTTTCCTGATGAACCATTTACGTGTCCAGGTCTGATAAAGCTTCATTGTGAGGCTGCCAGTTGCCTTCCAAGGGCTGCGAGGATGGCTCCGTCGCGGCTCTGAAGGAAGCGGGGATGGGGTGAAGACTCGCCTGACAAGCCCATGACATATTTTACAGATGACCCGTAGAGAAACTGGAGGGAAGCCAGGGCAGGCGGGCGGGGAGCCTGCTGCACACAGACGGCAGGCTGCAGACGTGGCCGAGCTGTGGGGCACTTGGCACTCTGGGAAAGGTAAATTTGGAGATAACTGGGCAGGTACATGGGTGTAGAGAGCTTAGCTCTGAAAGGGTAAGTTTCCTGTGGCTTTTAGCTCTCCTGCTATGCAGTTCTTGGGCTCTTAAATAGGAACAGGAAGGTCATCACAGCCTTCCTCTGCCTTGGCACCTCTCTGTGACACTTTGCTGTCTGGGCTGCCCTAGCTCCCCCATGCCTGTGGTGGCTGCTGCTGTGTGGTATCATCACAGAATCACCCAACCACAGAATGGTTGGGTTGGAAGGAACCTGGAAGCTCACCCAGTCCCAACCCCCTGCCATGGGCTGGGTACCCCCACCAGCTCAGGCTGCCCAGGGCCCATCCATGGCCTTGGGCACCTCCAGGGATGGGGCACCCACAGCTCTCTGGGCAGCTGTGCCAGGGCCTCACTGCCCTCTGGGTAAAGAATTTCCTCCTAAAATCTAACCTAAATCTCCCCTCTTTTAGTTTAAAGCCATTCCCACGTGTCCTATCACTATCTGCCATGTAAAAAGTGTGCTTTCCCTTCTGTTTTTAAGCTCCTTTCAAGCACTTGAAGGCTGCAATGAGATCATCTTCTGAAACAACACCTCCTCCCACGACCAGAGCCACCCAAAGGAGCTAAAGAGCACTTTCCTTATCCCATGGAAATCCCGAGTGCTGCAGGGCTTGTGACGCTGTGTTTGGTAGGTGGGTCTGTAGGCAGAACCAGAGGCTTCAGTGCAGTTTCAGGCTTTTGTATCACAGTTGTTAACGTTTTTCTTCTGATGGAAACGTAGTGCCAATTTCCACTCACGATGGTAATGTGGGAACTCAGAGTAAGATAGCAATAATAAGTAATTATAAGTAGTAATGAATTAGTCACACTGAATGCTCTAGACAGAATGCTTTCATTCCAAGTATTCCCATGCGCTGGCCGAGATTGCCCCCATTAATTTGCTGCAGGCTGTAGCCCTGCCAGGGAGAAGCAGAATTGATCACTTCACTGTACTTGCATATTGGTTTTACATGGAAATTCTGTGCTGTGGGGGACACAGATCATTAGGAAACTGCTTTTAGCTCATCTTTTACTCCTCTGCATCTGCCCTGCTTTCTCCTGCTGATGCTGTAATTGATGGTCCATCAAGCTGCCTCGGAAGAGATGCAGACAGGAGGACACAGCACTTGGAAAGCACAGCCTGAGCAGCTGCGACACCCTGCCCGATTTATTCCTTCTGTGCCACAGTTTTTCCCTCTGTAGGGGTAGGACCCTGTGAAGTACCCTGGCGTGGGAAATGCTGTAGGGAGCGAAGGTTTGCTGATCACTAACTAAAAATGTGCTCACCCACCAGCAGGATGCAGTGCTCTGGGGTGGCCTTCAGCAGCTGGTGAATAAATCCCAGCACCTTCCTCTGCTGTGTGGTTCCTTGAACCATCTGGTCCCTCTTGCAAACCAAGCCCTGCTCAAGGGGAGCACGTGGGATGCAAACTGGGCTAGAATAATTGTTCTCACTGTGAGTGATGTGGGAGTGGGCCTGTCCCCATGCACTTTGTATTAATAGAGGAGAAGCGAGGAGGAAGAAAAATTGCAGTGCAAAAATGAATTGCTGGAGGCAGGTCCCTGGCATCTTTCTTTGGTTAATTTTCCAACTTAAATAAATGGGTGAAAAATGAGATAGATAGGGAAAATACTAACTTTTCTCTGTTCTTTCTTTTAAGGTATTTTGAGCATTAATCAAGTCAGGCTTTATCATAAGCTACATGCCACTGAATGAATGACACAGAAATTAAATTCTCAGAATTTCCAGGTGGGCATTTTTTGTTGAGCATTTTGATAGGGACTTTACACATATAGAAAAGAGATCAGCCACAGGACCACTGGTGCCAGCACTGGCCCTGAGAGGTGAGCAGACGCTGCTTTTCTCCAGGGTTCATGGAAACACCAACCTGCCCTGGAGGCTTTGAAACCAGGCTGATATCATCTGCTGTAGAAGCAACAGTTTCCCATCCTTCAGTTAATAGGGGTGTTGCCTGTAAGTGTGACTCCCCATTCAGAAACCCAACACGTGCCTGATTTGAGTCCTATGGTGCAGACATCCCAAAGATTAAATACCTCTTTATGGTATCTAAGGAAACTGGCAAAAATGGTATATAGCTTTTTATTTCTCTGTACTCAGTGGTGTTTTCAGGGGAGAAGTGTTTCAGATGCTGTCCCTTGATTGAAACAAAATCAAGTAAGCCAGAAGCTGAGAAACTTTAGCACCAATTTCTGACAACAGCTACAAGAGGCTTAGTGGGATGAACTTTCAATGTTCCAGTATGATAAAGTGAAATAGAAAATTGATGTGATAAAAGAAGAGATTGGCGAAATTGGCATTTTTGATGTGCCACCCAGAAATATACAGGATTTCATTAAATTATTCTTTCAGTTGAAGGAATAACATTTAAGTGCAATAAGATTAGGAATTTAAAAGACTTCAAGAGAGCTTCATTTCTCAGAGAGCACATTCAGGGACATTCTGACATTTAATTTCTTAGCAAAATGTGAATTGAGGCTGGAAAATGGGACACAATTAGCATTTACTTAAAACTTGGACACAGTTTTGCATCGGTTCAAACAATGCAATCAGGATTGAGTGAATAATTTGCTCTGACTTTGCCTCTTTATTTCTGCTTACATCGTTTCGTGAACAGCTTGCAATTTTCTCAGATACACCCGTTCTTTTCTGGGAGGTACTAGTTATTCATCAGATAAATTTTATGAGTAATTCTCAGTCCTTCCTTGCTGAGTTCTATTTTTAGATTTTCTGCTGCGGTGGCTAATATTGAGTGGAGGCTTAGGTCACCCATTACTAGTTCTATTCTCTGAGTGCAAATACATATGGTTCTGAGCACAAGACAGCTTGAAATGTCCTCCACTTTCTGCTAATATACTCATCCTCTCCAACACTGGTCAGAACTGAATTTAAAAGGAAGATGTATAAGTATGGATTGACCTCGGCACCATTCTGCGCTGCTGTGGCAGATATTTGATGTACTGTGTTCCCAGTTCTCATCTTAAAAAAACTGAAATCAAAAGTCTGAAGCAATATTTAATAGAGGTGGGTGGAAACTGCCTCTCACCTTAGGACTGCTTTTTGCTGTTGCCTTCTGTGGAGAACAAGCTTGGATGACCAGCCTTGGTTGAATATCTCAGTTTTAGATATCCAAATTTACATTAAATGAATCCTATCTGAAGTTAACAAATAACCCACATCTCAGACAGCATTTTACTGGAAAAATTTCCTATTAGAAAATGCATTTTAGCAGACGCATTTCAATCACTGGCATCTATTTTCAAATACCAGGAAATGCACACAGGCGCTCTGTAGTTTGCCTGGGTTAAAATCTACAGCTTTGCTTAGATTTGCTGTAATTTCTCTGTTCAGCATGGGTCAGACTGATAGGCACAAATCTCTGTTTATATTCTGATGCACCTACATTTAACCCTCAGTGCACCATTTCCCTTCTGCAGGCTCCTGCAGAGCAGCACTGCTGTATCTCGTGCTGCTGCCCCTTGCCATTTAAAGCATTTTTTTGCTATTAGCAGATGACTGCTGCATCCTTTGCAATGGAGACGTTACAGCTCAGGAGGTTTCCAGTTGCTGTTCAGGGCTCTGTGTGGAATTCCAGCTCCATTCACATCACGGAGTGCTGTGCTGGAAATGTCAGGTGCTGCACGCACTCGCTGTCTGTCTCCATGGGGGTTTCTCTTAATACACACTTTCTGTTACCTGGTTTAGATGCTGAACATTGAAGTCTTGAGCATTTGATTCAAAATTCAACAAATAACAAGCACTGAGGGTACAGTTCTACATTGCCTTGAAAAATAAAATCTCCTTTGAGCTGTGAAAAACAAGGTATTTGACAATTTTCCTTTGAATCCCACACCTGAAGGAAATTTTTGGAGATGGAGCCAGCGGGTAATCTCTTTTAACTGCTATCAGCTGAGCTTGCTGACGACTCTCAGCAGGCTGTCCTCATGGCTTGTAATCAGGTGGGCACAGCACAGGGTAACGGCCAGGCTGGGGGAGGAGTGTCCTGGCACCTGGCTGAGGGTCTGGTCCTGGTCCTGGTGCGGGTGTGGTGAGAGGCCCGCAGACCCAGGCATGGGAGCCATGGGGAAGGAGGTGTGTGGTTTGGTGGCTGCAGGCCTGGGGCTTGGAGTTTTGTGAGGGCACTTGTGGCTACCATGGGGAACCTGAGGGATTTCCTTTGGGGCCTTTTCTTTGCTTCTGGAGCAGCGCTGGCCATCCCTTGGCTGTGCCCTGGAGTGATGAGGCACCTTGGTAAGTGGGGATGTGTGTGAGCAGTGGATAATTGTGCTGGGTTTAATCCAGCTCACTCGATGGTCTGTAGCTGCCTGCCTGCTGCAGCAGGCTGAGCTGCGTAGCAATGATGTAATTCCTGCAGAAGTGACTTCCCTGACCTGTGGCCATTTGTTCTTCAAGGTGGTTGTGAGCAGGCATCTATTTTTATCTGTTCTTGGCAGCTGGTGGTTTCATGAAGGTCTGGCCTTCTCCTGCTGAAGTTCAGATGCGGATCTGAGCACTGGAGAGATGCTCCCCTGCAAGGGGGTCCCCATGCTCATGACTTAGGTGGCTGTGCTGGGGGCTTGTGGTGTGTGTTTTCATGTGGCTTCTCTCAGCCTTGTCGAAGCACTGGCGAGGGCTGACCCTCCAGGCTGCCTGTGCTAAGGCAGCGTGCTCAAATCTCGTGTGGAAGCTGTTTGCAGCTCACTGCAGAGCTGTTTGTGCTGTGCTCTCACTGGCAGGCTGTTAGGCTCTGTGTAACTTTTTTCCACTTTTTCTTACTCTCCTCTAGTAGGCCAAATTGGAGATCTTAGCAAAAGCTGTTTAAGGATTTATGTTTGGTGGTTGTGTCAGAAAACCTGTGTATTCCTGCAAAAGTGTTTTTGGTTTCGTGAGCTGCCTGGCTGCTACCATTGTCACTGGTTTGAAGTTGTCTGTTGTTGTCAAATGAGCTTGTTGACTCTATGCTACAAAGAGATATGGAAATTAGAGCAAATATCAGAGCATATAACAAAGTCTATTACCAGTTGGTAGATTGAACTGGTCTGGACCATCTCCTCATAGCATGCTTATATGCTGGAAGCTTCTAGAACAGACCAGGGTGTGTGCTTAGGACTCTAATCTCCTTTAGCTTTTTCCTGAACTCAATTCACCCTGCTCTTGCTATCTCTGAGATTAACAGATGGGTTTAAAGAAATAGCGGTAGAACTAGTATCTCTCACTCGCTGGCCAGCCCTGCTGTGAGGACTTGTAAATCCAAGTTGTGCATGATCAAGAAATAAGAAAACCAGAGCTGATTTCTGAGCCGTGCTACTCAATGCAAAAAACAGTGGAATCCCCATCAGGATCTTGCACATGCTCCTGATCTCAACAGGAAAACTGAACCTCACTGCGTTTTTCAGGAGCTGAAGCTCCTGAAATGGGTGATACATGCTCGTAGGGAGGAAGGTGTTGCAATAAGACAAATAAACCACTGTAAGCTTCAAGTAAATATGGATAGCAAACAAAGGATTTGTGGAAGAAGAGGTTTTGTCAGGAGCACAATATAATTATTTTGTGGTATGTCCTTAGGGAACTGCAGGGCAAACCAAACTCGATGTTTTTCAGAGGATGTGTTTAAAGAGCACCCTGCCCTGCTTTGGAGTCCTGCATGGATGCATTGGTTTCAGGGATTTCATTGTTTCAGTGACTGACTTATGAAATGTAGGTGTTATGGCAGACAAGCAAGGATGAAGACTGTTGTTTCAGTGGAGTAGCAGACTTCTGTTCTGCCAGGACACTGTTTTTTAACAGCATTTGTTTATTAATGCAGTACTGTCCATCCTGAGCATTCACAAACCAACGTACGCTGCTTGCACCTCTCCAAAACTCATGCTACTGGCCTAAAACTAAGGGAGTGAGGCCTTTGCTAACAAACAGGGAAATGTGCTCTGTATTTGATGTGTGAGGGGAAGCTGTCTGCCTCGGATGTGTGTGACGGGCTGGGACCAAAACCTGGCTTTCCATTCATCTCCCCATGAGCATGTGTCCTCTGCAGGGACAGGTGAGGACAGCTGCTTTGTCTTGGGTGCCATCACCCTCTGTTGCAGACAGGGACTCATACCTGTGAAGGGCCCTGTCGGGGGTTGCCCTTTGCAGGCATTGCCATGGCTTTTTGTACATCTTTGTGCATCATGCTTTGGGCCTCTGATGTGGCATTCAGTTGTCCCCAAGTCCAGCTTGCTGCGACAAATCCTGCCACCTTCTGTGTGACTATTCAGGCAGTCTGTGTACCTCTTGTTCTTTCCTGTTTTTCAGAAGTCAGTACAGCTTTCAGCTGAAGCTCTCCTTCCCTAGGCAATGTTCAACCTTTTAGTGTAGCTCAAATACCAACTTCTCTTCTGCTTTTTTCTTTTCTTCCCAGTGGGAGTGATTGAATCAGGGCTATGGCAGGTAGTTGAGAGCCAATCTGTGCCATCAAATTGAGTCCCTCTTCAGTCTTCTCTTCTGCTGGGTGGACTTCTCAGTAATGACACAAGCCATCAGAAGCTTCTCATCTCTAGCTCTGGATTGTTGTCACTTCTCTTATAGTCCACATTGTTCTACGCACTGTGCACAAACTGCATAGTGCTGCTCTCCTTTCAAGGTTCTGAAACGTTTCTGGAGAGTTAGGAAGCACTGGGGTTCCCTACCTTTCCAATTTCAGGTTGTGTATTAGGAACAGCTTCTTCAGAGTGTGGTGGGCATGGCACAGGCTCTTCAGGGCAGTGGTTACAGCCCCATGCTGCCAGAGTTCTAGGAGGGCTTGGACACTGCTCCCAGGCATAGGATTTGGATTTGGGGTGGTTGTGTGTGGGGCCAGGGGACTCAGCAGGTCTCTGCCAACTCGAGATATTCTGTGATTCTTGAACTTCTACTCCGCTGCCCTTACTGCAATTAGATACTGCAGCTGGGAATAGTCACTCCACCTATGAGTGGTCTTCAGAGAGCTGGGGAACTTCTTGTGAGTCTGTTCTAGGAGGGTGCAGAGGTGGGACCATGACATCTGGCTTACCCCAGACCAAAGGCTGACCAGCACAAAGCGTCTCCTTCAAAGGAGAAGGCAAGGAGAAGTAACTGAATCCCTCTGAGGTGCAACCCTTGCATCTTCTGAGATGTAACCTTCTACCTGCTGCATGTCCTCTCCTGCTCCCTTGAGAAGGGGCACAGAGACTAGCAAATGTTTGGTTTTTTCCTCTGTGCTCAGGGAGAAGCTGCTATCTCCTCACAGCTACCATAGCTGCAGGTGAGGGTGTTCTGTGCAAACCCACCTGCAGCTTGGCAGCTCTGCACAGTCTGGGGCCTCCTTGGGGCTGATGTGATGTCCAGCTTCCAGCTGTGCTGTACTGCTTGCTGGAGACAGCCTGGCCTCCATGGTTTGAGGCACTGCTGACCATAGGAAAATGTCCTTTCAACCCCATCTCTCATTATTTTCTGTGGTGAAAGAAAAGTAAATCCTTGATAATGTATTAACCTTTGCCCTATTAATATGTATCACTTCAGCTGTTACTGAATCATAGAAAACAATGCACTATGCATTTATCCAGTGTTCTTTGGTTTTATAGCTGAGTCTTTTCCTTATATTATGCTCCACTTATTTTCTCTAACAGATCCATTATCGCTTCTTGTAATCTTCTCAGTAGTTAACAGCGGGGGAAATAAATGAAGATCTTCCTCCAGAGAAGCTCTGCTAGGAACACTTCTGTGATCCATGCTGCCTGCTGTCCCGTATTTGACATCTGCTATGAGTAATTGTGGAAATTCTTCTGCACCAGTGATAGTAAATACTGGTGTCCATTTTCTTCCAAAGAAAAGACTTCTGCACTTATTCCAGAAACTGAAATGACTCTTGATCCTTTGGAAAGAATTATCTTAAATTGTTGATGTTTTTCCAGTGCTGCTGTTGTCTGGATGGCATTCAAGTACAGGATGTGGTTATTTCTTTTCTAGCAATTTAAAAATAGAGAATTTCTTGGATTCCACCTGACATAAAAATTGTGCTAACTGCTCTGCAGCACACTTGATAACAAATAAGATGGCTTGGGGAAACTTAAGTCTTAGCAAATTCAGTTTACCTGCAGCCCCTCGTAGCCCTTCTCCCAGTCCTTCCAGGCTCACTCCTCTGTTCATAAACATGGCAGTGGCAAACCTTGTATGGGCCCGGTGTGAGAAGTCTGTCCCAACTCTCTGCTGCCACGCACAGGTGATCCTTTCCTGAAGGCAAGGCTTCATTTTTAGCCCAGTCCTGTGGCTGAGCCCTGCCTCCAGTGTGTGGGGACGTGGCAGTGTTGCTCCTGTAGCATGGGTTAGAGGAGGCCAGACTGCTTCATCCGTTCCATCGGTGCCTGGCTGTGGCAGCTGTGTCACTCGCTTCCCATGTGGCTTGGGACATCCAGCTAGAACACCTGATGGACAGGGATGCAGCACTTTCACTCTCTGGTGGGGATACCTCTCACAGGTGGGAGGATAAGCAGATAGACTGCTTGGAAACAACATGCCAGCCTTCATGGTATTATTGTTAGGGGGGAGAAGAAACAGAAGACTGGATGAGCGCAATGTTTTGAGACAGCAAAACACCCCATCTCCAGTAGCCTCACCAGATCTCTCTGGGTGTTGGTAGGTTGGACAGGACCTCTGGAGCTTGTCTTGTCTGTCACCTGTTCCAAACAGGGCCATCATCAGCCATCGATGGGGCTGCTCTGGAGAGTGAAGGCTCTGTGTGGCTTTGTCTCCTCTGCTGGCCACTAATCTGGGTAGATGCGTGCTGGTGGGGGATCGTGACTATAGTAGGACATGTTGGAATGGGCTTGCACTTATTTATTTCACAAATGCTGCTGAGCTGAATTCTTCAAGGAGATGCTTGTAAGGGACAGGTTCTTTAAAATGACGGGTACTGTTCTGGCTGGTGTTAATCTGGGCTTTGTGCTATGCCTTTGTATTTTGCCTTTCATTTATTGTAGTCAAAAAAAAAAAAGGGAGGGGGTTCCAGTTTGTATTGCAGTTCTCCATCTTGCTCCCTGCAAAATCTGAGAACAACAAGCTTTTCCTGCCTGCCTACAGGTGCTAGCCTACTTGGTTTTAGTGCTTCCACCAAAACTATGCAGTGTTAGTGATACCTGGTATGTTGCAGTGATCCTTTAGTGGAAAGTTCAACGTCAGTCTTTGGCCAGACTTGGTGTAACCTGTGTGAGAAAATTTCCGCATGACGGCTCTCTGCCTTGAAGGTTATAGTAAATGAGAGAACTGAAGATTCCTTTTAGGGATGTCTTTGATTTCCCAAGGAATGGGAGCTGGGTGGACAAGGGGGAGCTCTACAGCACAGGAGTGCCTGTAGCTCTTTATTTAGATGAGCCATATGCTGCCCACCTCCGCTGAGTAAGGAGCGTAGAAAGTAATGCTTTTCCAGAGACAGTGTGAGCTTCATCTTATCACTGATGGATCTACAAGGATGAATGGGAGCTCTGCATTATAGGAGAGAGAGAGAACCAAGTCTCTAAGGAGAGAGCAGAAAACAATGGGAGCGAGCCTGGGTCTCTGGGTGGCAAGCTGGGTGGGGGCATGGGAATGCCAGGTCTCCCTGCTGCACTGCATGGCTTGGTCTTCTCAAAGTCCATAGAGAGCTACTGGGTGCTCCGCAGCAGGGCTGATGCCCGAGAGAAGTATATGCCAACTGAAACTGTCTCAACTCAGAGCTGCTTGCTCTGCTCTCTAGATTTCAGCTATCTTATAAATGTTAAGGGGCATGTTGTAGGAGATGCTCAGCAGATGCAAAAGGTCACCACTGTCCAAGCTCTCAGTAAAACAAAGGCCAGCTATTTTTATCTTAATTTTCAGTGGGAAGCCTACAGCCATAAGCTGGCCTGATTGCAGGAGGCTTAGACTTCTCTGATAATCAGAGCTGTATGCATAATGTGAGCCTGTGACTGCATACATGTGCACGATCTGAAATCTCTTCTGACCTCTGCTAATGCAGTGATGCTTGTGGTTGTAGACAGGGCCTGACCCTACAAAGTCCTGCACTGAAAAGCAGTTCCTGTCTCAGAGTTACTGTAAGAGAGAAACTCCCACCTTCAGTTCATGAACTCATCTAAACAATTTGCCTTAATGCACCCACCTTCAGCTGTCCACTGCAGATGAGTGGAAGGTAAGCTTGCATAGATGACCAGGCACATAGGACAGATGCCAGAAGATGCATAGGGATCGTGTCTTCTGCTTGGGTGGTCCAGGGCTCCTTAGATCCGCCCTGTACAGAGCAGAGCTTCAACTCCAAGGCTATTAAAAATATTTTCTTGTTAAGATCTGTTGAGATCATGTTAATATACCTGCTGTCTCATGTGTAAGCATAGATGGGGAAAGTTTGCATTTGCTTTGCATGGCTTTCTTTGCTGTGGTATTAGAGCCAAGAGAAGCCATATTGTGGTCCCAGGTCAGCTCCTGGCACCTCTCAGTTCTGCTGTAGAAAGAGGGACTGCAGAGGTCTTGTTCATACTTGTTTCTGGTGCAGAAGAAAAGCTACTGTGACTTCTTGGGGCACTTTCAGAATCCTGCAGGAGCCGAACGTAGCCTTGGATTGGTAAGCAGTGCCAGAGCTGTGCCAGTGCAGGCCTGATGCTCAGTGAGATGCTCTGCCAGAGCGGTGGTAGCCATGGGCTCTCAGCTGTGCTTCTGTGCAGTTATGAAGCTGGATCACTGCTGATCACAGCACTCTCAGGGACCCGTGGGGTGGGAAGGTGTGTGAGTTGCTGCTTGTTTCACTAGCAGTCGTTGAGGGCTCAGTGCAGAGGGTGGCTCTGCTTGTGGAGCACCTGAGCACATCATTTCACTTGGGACTGACAGTTTGTGAACAAAGCTGATCTGTGCCATTGGGTGGCTGCCAAGTGTGCCATGGGGTCACCGCCTGCAGCAGTGATGTCTGTGACATGGGAAATGTTTTGTGTCCATGTTAATAAATACAACGCTGCCTGGGCCTGTTCTTGGCTACCTTTTGAGCTCTGGTGGGGGGCACTCATCAGCCTGACAGCCCTGTCTGCAGCTTACAGACTGCTGCAGGTGCTGTTGGCAGAGTGGATGGTCCTGGTTACCCAAATCAGTGGCCCTACAGTTAGTGCTGCTGTTTGATCCTGTGGTTCCCCTTTCTCAGCTGCTCATCAGACCCCCATCTGTCTTTAGGCTAGTGTGAGGCATCCTGCAGCTCAGCTCCTGAGTTAAACTCTGTGGTTTTGGTCCAAACTCTGCAGTTGCTGTGGTAACTATTTTCAACCAGCGGGCTTTTCCCCTGAGCACGTGCAGAAAGCGTGTGGCTGCTGCTATTTCTAGAGGTTATGGTACTGCCAGCCTGCTCACGCTGTTCAAACTGCATGAAAATAGTTTTCTGCAGAACTGTGGGAGCCTTGGAGCAGCAACAAACACTGATAACACAAATACACGTTGCCATCTTATCTGTAGGGCTCCTGTCCTCCCAGCTATCCTGGGTGCTGCAGAGATCACTGAGATTTCATGCTTGCCTGGAAATACCAATTGAAAAGCATTGATAGCTGGGGAATCTTAGCGCAGGACCAGCTGTTTGGGGATCCCGAAGTGCATCGAGTTATTGTCCTCTCTTTCTTTCCAGGCAGTTTGTAAGTGCTTTGGTAGGGCCTCTCTCCTAGAGCTCTCAGCACAGGAGCTGCTTGGTCTTATCCTTCCAGTGGAAGGCTTAGATCCACAGCGAGGTACTTAAAAGGCTCTCTGACAAATTGCTGAGAGCAAGAGCTAGTTGATTGTCTATTTAAATACTTTCCAAGGGTGAACTACTTTTTTTTTTTCCCCTTAAATCATTGCTTTTATCTATGCACATACAGCTCTAACTGTATCAGGGCTTGTAGTTGAGGTTGCCTTGTGGAGATGACTGAATGTTTCCCATGTTCAACGCAGGAGCTTTTCCTTTTACTTAAATATTAATCACCTCAACTTTAAAGCAGTCAACCAAATCTTCTCAGGAACTGTGTTTCAGTGGGTGCAGAGCAGCCCCACCCCAGCAGCAGCAGTGGAGTTGCTGTTTCCACCAGCCCCATGGAAAGTGACAGATCAAACACTTTCCTCCAGATTTGCTTGGCTGAGGCCTATACATGACTATACCCTTGAGTCACAAACTTTGCCATTTTCCCTCTGCCCTCCATAAAGCACTACAGTAGGTGTTTGTACCTACCAACCTCCCTGTGTTCTTCAGCAGAACAGTCTCACAAACCAAAACCAAGTTGCATTTCTATGGTGTCCTGCAAAGCATCCTCACTATGCAGTTACCAGGGTTAGCCACTGCTGCTAATAATAGTAATTAAAAGCAGTGCAAAGCAGTAAGGGGATGCATGCCTATCTCAGCTAGTTTCAAAGCTGTTGCAGATTGCATGCTCCAAATCACAGAGTAGAGCTGATGCTGTGGGTGAGGAGCAATGGTTAAAAAAGTCCTGGCTGCTTCCCAGAGAGCTGAAGTACTAATTAGGGCCATGGACGGTCAGCTAATTCAGGCCTTAATGAGCCTCAAGGGACTGTGAGACAACAAAAGCTCAGATGGGTACACCACTATGCAGCTTTGAAGCAGTGTTGTTTTATTAGTAAGGGCCTTGACGATAAAAGTAGCATCGTACATGTAGCTGGGAGGAAACTACAGAAAAAGAGCTTGTGAAATCTGGATGGCGGAGGCATGTTCAGCCTTTTCTAGTGGCAAGTGTCACCCCCTAAAAAGCCAAACTCACACCAGAAAGATTGGAGGCCTCTGTAGTGAAAGCCCAGAGAACCGGGAAGTTGGGTTGTTGGCCCTTGGGTTGCAAAGAGGAATTAAACCTGTTCAAAGGCGAGACCACAAGTCATTTTGTTTTGAGGATGTTGGGCTGGATCTTAAATTTCTTCTCTTGGTGGTTACGGTTTGGGTTTATTTTGAAAAGAAGCCATGCTGCCTTTCCTCTGCTTGTTTTTCTTGGGAAACATCTTTTGTACAGGTGTAGCAGGGATCTTTGTGTGCTCACGAGTGGCTCAGTGATCTGCCCTCATCCCCTTATCACCTGTAACATCACAGCTAACATCTAGCACAGGGTACTTCTGTGCCTCTAGGATACAAACCAGATAGGAGGCAAAAAGTTAGAAGTCCTCCTAGCTGCCCTTGCAGCCTGCTCCCAGAGAACTCCATGTACCACTCTTGGCTGGCTTTATCTAATGCGCTGTGGACACTTCGGTCATGTGTGGCTCTTTTCAGCAGAACCTTCCTGTCTTGGATTTTTGTTCTTTTGAAGTACATACAACTAAATGATTGTGAACATAAACAATGAGAGATTTCCTTTCCAGGGGCGCTTTGGCAAATGTGGGATTGCTGGTGTGCTCCCACCAGCCTGCTCAGCCACAGCAACTATTGTCACATCTTTGTCTGCAAAGGCCCCTCTAGCCCAGTGTTCCTTCTGGGCAGCGACGGGCAGGATCCGGCCTTTAGTTATGGGTTTTCACGAAGGCTTGTGCTTGTCTGGCTGTAGCACCAACTCTCTCTGCATCTAGTTTACCAAGAAGTTGGGGTAATTGGCACAACTTTGTGTTGGAGTTTTAATTAATAATTATTTCTCACATTTTCATACTTCTCATCTCCCTTAGTAAGCTAAAACGCTAACTGTGGAGCTGGTAAGCACAATGTTAAGCTAGTTCTGAAAGAGGGCAATGGAGGGATTGTCTGTACATGCAGTGGGCATTCTGTGCCAAAGGAACATTAGGATCAATGAGAAGAGAAAGGAACTTAGGTGAGACCCATGTTTACAGATGCATTTGGGAATCGTTCTGGTGTTGTCACAATTCTTTGTATGAATAGCACTGGCTTTCTTTGCAGACTGCTTCAACCCCCCGCTTGCTGGGAGCCCCTTCCCTGCTGCCTGGCTACTGCTGGGTCACCACGGTGCTGGATCCTCCCCGTTCACTTCTAACCCATCAAAAGACTGTCTACAGTTTTATTTTCTATCACATTTAGCGAGGCAGGCCAGCGCAGAACCTCCGAGTATCCAGCTCCTGTAAGAGACAGTGAGAAGCTAGGTGTGAGCTTGCCTGGAAAGGTCACTCTGGCCAGGGGTGAGGAAGGTTAGTTCTGTTTCTCTCCTAAAATCAAGGACTGTGCCTTGCTCCTTCCCCTTGTTTACCCAGCCCAGGAGCAGCTTGCTGCTTTGTGAGGCAGGCTCCCACCCTTCCTCTCATTGCCGAGCTGTGCTTCCTGAGAAAGTACAACCTGTCCACTCCATCTGCGCTGCGATCAAAATAGCCGGAGGAGCTCTCCCCCTCCCCAGGCAGGAGCTGTTGCTCCAACAAGCAAGCTGTGTGCATGTGCCACCTGTACCTGGGCAGGGTGGGTTAGCGAGGCGGCGGGGCCAGCATGGACCAGCAGCACACGATGTGATCAGCTGGGTGCTGGGGCATGCAATGCAATGTGTGCTGTGCTTGCTGCCTGTGTCTGCTCTGCTCCTGGCCCCTTGCTGAGCCACAAAGGGCAGAGAGCCCCTCAGCCCACGTCTCGCCTCTGCTGCTTGCAGTCTGGGCAGTTTCTCTCTGGCTTTTGGTACAACCAAAACAAGTGGGAATGGCTGCAGCACAGGCAGGGAAGCTTCCTTCTGGCTCCCAGTGATCTTTAATACCACAAAATAATGAGATGTTGGAAACTGTGTCCTTTTGATTACTATTTTTTTTGGCATGAAATCCTGAAGTTTTTTGCTAGTATTCTTGGTATATGAACTTTCAAAATTTCATTCTGCAGCCTGAGATCCTAAGAATGACATTAGTTTTTTCATGGCTGGTAGGAACTGGGAACCTGCAAGCCAAATCTAGATCTTCCCTTTGTCATTTACAGGGCTTTTGCTTCAGGAAGTGTTTTTAGACCAGGGGTATGCTTGATTGGTAACATGTTTGCAACAACGTAAGGGTATTTGCTTTTTTCTTGCTGTTTAGAGTGAAACCTGCTATGTCATGCAGATTTTTCCAATCAAAATTCTGCAGTGACAGTTCTTCTGAATCATAGTCTTTTAGGAAGTAGCACTTGCAAGTCTTTCCTTCCTCGCCAGCTTCCAAACCATTTAAAAGAACCATAACAAACTAGAAGTCTTAATCAGAGACGAAGAAATAAAACAGTGCTCAGTACCACCCCCAGCCCCCTTTTCCCTCCCTGCAGCTGCCCCCACATCTCTGCTGCTCCTCCTGCCTCTCCCCCAGCAGCTCCCGGCTCCCGCTGCCTTTGGAGCTGAGCACGAATGGGGACCAAGGGGAATGTGTGGATGGAGAAGGGAATTTCTATGCTTCTGTGCATGCTCTGATCCCAGGCTCTGTGATGGGCAGAAGTGTCCTATTACTGCTGTGAGTGCCGTGTGCTTATTGTGGAGGCGTCTGCAGCTGCCTGGTTGCTGGTTCTTAGAAGTATCTTACTCAGTGCCATACACAGAATAACATTTCTATCTGTATGTGTGTCCACTGCCATGGAAGAAATGATCTATTGTGTGGTGAAATCCCAAGGGTTACTCTGCATCTTAATTTCAGCTGAAATGCAACGTTTGTGGCTGTTCTGCTGCATGAGCTTGACCAGGGAATCTGGGTGGAAAGAACAGTGCTCCCCTGGGCACAGAAGTAGTTCTTATGTGTTTATCTTATGTCTGAAATATCAGAAGTCAAAGAAAAAAAAAAAAGCCCGCAAACCCCAAATGTCTAAGAATCGTGAAGCAGCAACCTTCTGTTAAGTCTGGCTTCCTGGCAGCACCGCTCACCTCTGGCAGTGGAATGCATGGGGGAAGCTGTGGAGTCAAAAGGAAAGTGAAGGGAAAGATGATTCACCAGATACTTGGCAGCCCTGTCATTCAGAAACTGAGTAGGCAGAAGAGCTGGATTTGGAATGGGAATTCCTTATCCCTTGCTGTGCTTGGCTCTCTCTCCCTTTTCACCTCTGACTTAGTGTAGAATTCATCTCTATGACAGTGATACATTGGGTGAGTGCTGGGCAGCTGTTCTGCCTCTCCTCCCAAGCCAGTTCTTCCCTCCTGCTCCCACCTGGTATGTTCAGCAACACCCTTGTTCCTACCTGTCGGGCAATAAGAGGGTCCGGAAAGGCTTTGGTATATTGGTTCCTATCTGGAACTCCTTTTCCCTGGTTTTTGCAAAGTGTCTCACGCATTGGGTGTTGAGCCCCATGTCCCTCCTTGCCACTGCTAAGTGGCCGCTTCCTGAGATAACAATGTAGGAATAACCACCAAAGCTTACAGCAGTAACAAACCATGCATGTCTTTGCCCTCCAGTTTGACTGTTTGTCATGATCGAGGAGAAGAAATGTGAAATGGGCAGTCTTTAATTCATTGATGTATCAATTGATTTCACAAATTTGTTTGCAGCCACTTAGAGCAGTCTCTCTTCCTTGCCTGCTGTGAGCTGCAAGAACATAGATGTGGAAGATAATGCTGCAGAAATAAATGAAAATATTGATATAGCAGATATAAGTTGCCTGAAAGCACGAATGAAATTTTCTCCTGTTCTGCTGAACTTAGCATGCATCAAAAACACAAGCTTTGTGTGTTTACAGTGCTCTGTGAAGAGGAAGAAGACGGTCTTTGTTCCCCATTAATGACAAACGCCTAAGGAGCAATCAGAACAGAATAACAGGGAGCAGGCCAACTTGGTGAGTTTCATTTNTTTTTTTTTTTTTGTCAAAATAACCTCATCTATCTGTTGTCATAGATGAATGCTAGGGAGAGAACTGGGACTTAGAAATCAAATGGAGTTGTTGTCATATGAACTGTCTCCTTTCAAAAATGCTTCCCATGGTATTTATTTTTTGTATTGATTTCAAGAAGCTCTGGCTACAATACAGCTCCTCTTCTGGTGTGAATATGTCCCTTGAGAATATTTTCCAGGTGTTTTCCTGAAAGCAGATGTATAGTTGAGAAGCAGTGCAGTGAATGGAACGATTTCAGAAGTTAACCCATTGTAATGGTTTGGTGCTATTTTCTTTGTGTCTTTGCCTGGACATCTTAAGCCAAAGATGCTATTGCTCTTGAGAGAGAAGAACCTTTCTTTCCCCCTTTCTCTCTGCAAGTGAAAACCAAACACAGGAAAGTAGAGTGGTGCTTGGGGAAGGGGCGGGGAGGGAGGGTGATGCAAATTGCTCAATATGAAAGAAAACCGTTTTTTCTCCCATTTTATTTTAAGTGGGGATAGGCTTTAATTTAAAAATGTTACTATGTGGGAAGTGACATGTCCTCCCTTACTTCTAAGGAAATAAGACTGGATGAGTGGGCACAGCACCAACAGCCAATGAGTGTTTCCATCATCTAAACAAAATATGAGGAGGGGAATTGGCTTAGTGTTGTTTCTTTTTCTTTAGCCAACAAATATTAATTTGTGTCCCAAAATAACCTTACAAGTATATATTTTCTATTTAACTTGCATGGAAGCTCTGTCCCCCCCACCCCTTTAAGTAACTGCCTGGACAGCGATTGGCTACCTGTCCAGTTTGGGTCATCCTCTTGCAAGGCTTTGATTTTTAAAGGCAGTTTGAGGCTGATGTGTAGCTCTGGCATCCATGACATCAGGGGCCATTCTAAACTGAGGGGAACAGAAATGGAAACCATGAACCAAGGCTATTTCTTGCTGTCGCTTTTCAATGTATGAATTTCTCTGAGCAGTGTTGGAGAACAACATGCATTGAGGAAGGCAGAAGGACAGGGCACACCTGACTTACCATTATTACCCCTGCAAACCCCTCAGCAGTTTCGGGTTTAGGAAGAGCTCAGACATCTGAAAATGCATTGTCTTAACACTTGGCAAGATAAGGGTCTGGAGGAGAGACCACTAAAAACTTGCTTTTCATTAATACAAGCTAATTAAATCGTTTAGCTGGCACTTTCTGTACTGAAAGCATGCAGATACGTACTATTTTGGGGTTTCACTTGTTCTTCTGCCAAGTTCTAGTCTCCAAAGCAGCTTTATTTTTGAGTGGGAGCTGAAGAATTTTGGACAATGTTAAGCAGATCCAATGGATGCTGCTTATTTTGTGGCTACATTGTGCAACTTGTGCCCAGCCAATGTGACTAATTTTAGATGCTCCTTGCAGGGTGGGTGTAAGAAGGATGGCTCTGCTGAAGTGCTGGCTGCAGGAACTGCACAATTAATCCCTGTGTACTGGGATTAATTGTGTAGGAATTTAGTACAGTCATGAGAAAGGCTCATATGATGCAGCCATTTCTTTTAATTGTGCTGTTAATGTGAACTTCGCTGTACTCTAGGGTTTCCTAAGAATATTATTTATAATGCACTCAGTTCCTGAAAGCCCTGTGTTTCTCAGCAGCAGAGCTTCACCCCTTCTGTGCTTTCAGCATGCAGTCTGGGAAAATGGGCTCTTTCCTCTTCTGCTGTGGGTTCATTACTTTGCCATTATCTTTCTCGCATCTATATTGGATGTAGACTTTGTTTCCCTTTAATAAACTTATTTTTAGCTCAATAAAGCATGTTTGAGATACCAGCCTTCCCAGGCAGCCATGCTGCTGCCTAAGCAACCGTATTCTTTCTGGAGCATTTCATGCAGGGTGTTTTCTCCAGCAAGTAGTAAAGCTGTCCTGGAATACATGTGCTGCCTGGAATGGAGTTTTATTTCCCAAAAAAGACTGAAATCCTGAAAGTCAACAGGAAAACCCTGACTCCAGTGAGATGAGGATGGCAGCAGCAGGCACACAGCTCTGATAAAAACGGGTGGGATGTGAGCACATTGTGCACAGGGCATGGCCCTGACCCAGCCCTGTGGACTGCATGAGCCCCGTGTGTTTGCTCCCTGCTTGTTCCCCACTTTTTGGGCTGGGCTGAGCAGAGGTGAGACTGGATCTGTTCCTCTGTATCTCAGTGTGGCTTACCATGGCTTGCACTGGGGAGGGATTTGGTGAGCAAGGCTGGGGGGAGCTTGGTGAGAGGAAAGGGAAATCTGCCACAAACCTGAGAGGAGACTTTGTACTGAGATGCTTTATGCAGAAGTCAAATAACTGAAAGCAAAGGTTATCAGTGGACAAAACTGCAGAGATTAGGTCCTGATGTTTGCCTAATTTAGAAGAAAATTCCCCCATAGACTTCAGGATGTGTGGGATAAGGCCCTCCCTTGTTTGCTGCCAGGTTTGGTTCAGATCAACTTCAGCAGAGCTCTGCCTGGTGACAACAGGACTCCAGCACCTTTCCTGGGGCAGTGCTCTTGCAGGTGCTGCCAGCGAGGTGCAAGGTATAATGCATGGCATTGCCCTCCAGCCTGGGACCCTTGGGCTGGCTGTGCAGTGCTGCTAGTGGTTAACTTTCCCCACAGGGATTTTTCTGCATGCATTGCATAGAAGAAATGTGGAGGAGAAGGATGCTAAGCCCATTGCTGCAGCATGGGGAATGAGGGGAGGTGGGCTGGAGGCTGGGCTTTGTGCCTGGCTGGTCCTCAGCAGCTTGTGCAAGGTTTGCTCAGGCTGATCCCTTCCATTAAGCAGGTGGCCTGAGGGAGTTCCTACTTGCTATCTAGTTTCTGTAATAGTTGTTTTTTCCCCCCCACTGCTGTAATTTTCATTATCCAAGCTCTTAACTGACTGCCCAGTGCTCAACACCGGAGCGCAGTTGTTATTTCCATGCTCAGGAGCTTACACATGTCTTTTGCAATGTGCCCCATGTGTCAGTGCCTCTGTACTGCTGGGGACTGCTGCCTTCATTGCTCCTGGAAATGGTGCCTTGTCCCACGGGAGCAATAGCAGGTCCAGCCTCTGATTTACAGTGCTCCTTATACACCTGGGCCTACTTGGGACTGCTTGATGGAAATGGCCACAGTGAGAGACAGGCAGAGGAAGAGCGAGAGAGAGCGCACAGGAGGAAAAGGAGTGCCAGCAGCCTCTGCACTCTGTGAGAGAGGCTTTAAGGACAGAGTTTTGCAGGTGTGTATGGGAATGGGCCCCAGATTTGGAAGGACGTGCACACGGGAATGCTTAAGAAGCAGATGCAGGGAGGCACCGTGGCCCAGTTGAAAAGAGAGGGCAGCGAGGATTAGTGCAGGAGAAGAGATGACAGCCAGCAGGGAAAGGACTTTGAAGTGAAAGCCAGGAGCCCTGCTGAGGAGGGACCATCTTGTGCTGCTTTTTCCAGGACAAGGAGGTGATACGAGGAGGTTGCAGGGCTGGTGCTGCCCAGCTGGGTGCTGCAGGGTCCTGTGCCTTTGCTGCCTGCTGGCATGGGAACCAGAAGCTGAGAGCACAAAGTGCTGACATGATGCAAAGAGAGATTGTTAAAACCAACAGAAGCTGAGAAAGGGCTGCTGTGCTCCTGCCTTGGCCATTGTTCTCAAGGCATGTCGGAAATGTCCTCTCTAGCTGTGATCCAGGCTCCTTCAGACTCATTTTGAATTTAAAAGAACTCTAATTAGGCCATTTACTGCCTTCTCAATTGCACCTGAATCAACCCATAGGATCCAAGCTACTAATGGCTGCCAAACCCAGACTTCGAGTCCAACCTTGACAGCTTGGATGTTAGCGACTGGGTAGTGGGGTGGAGAGTGTGAGGGACAGGACATGGGACATATGGGGAAAATAACAAGATGCAATGTGTCTCCTTTGTTGGGGGACGGGGATGTGTTTGTCAGGCCTCCCTGCACACCTTACTGTGCAGATTTTTCTCATTATTAACATGAATTGTATGTGTGAGTGTGCACAGTGCTCCAGTGGTGGGCTTCTAGGCACTGTTACACGAATAACAAGAAATAATGTCACTGGAAGGAATGCTGCTGGACACAGGGTATTGTTTTAGCCATGGCAACATTGCAGAACTAATTGCCAATCACTAGCACTACAGCAGTGTCCTCATCACAAATGAATGCACACGCTGTGCTTTATTTTTGTAACGTTATCAGGCTGGCAGATAATGAGAATAATTTTTGCCTGTAAATTGCAAAACATGGGGGGAAAAAAATCACAAGTAGAAAACAGAGGAGCTTGTGAATCACCTCACTGATCAAGGGCTTACAGCTCAGTGCTGGTCAGAGCAGGGAAGCATGGGGAGATGACTCAGGCCTAGGCTTTGTGAACAAGCTATGCTAACAACGTGGCTGGGAAATGAGAAGGCAATGAGTTAAACACAAAGAGAAGAAAGGAAAGCAAGAGAGAGGAGGGGGAGGAAGGAAGAAAAGATATATTGATATGAAAGTCTGAAGCTGCCCAGAAAGATGGGAGCAGGAGGGGGCTGCCTGGAACACTGCAGCCAGGGCTGGGGGGTTTGCAGGGCCATGCAGCAGGCTGGTGTCTGGGCTGTCCCCATGGGGATGGGGATGTGATGGGGGACGTGTATGGGGTGACCAGCAAGGGGGAAGCAGGTGGATAGGCCATACTGCAGGGATGTAGAATCACAGAATATCCTGGGTGGGAAGGGACCTGTAGGGATCATGAAGTCCAACTCCTGG
>WBMW01004715.1:331-87824 GCA_013396635.1 Penelope pileata | reverse complement strand
TCTGCTGAGCCAAACGATAACAGGACAACTGTGTTAAAATAATAAACCTAGACATGTAAAATTTAATTGTAAGACTCCCAAGGTTGAAAAAAAAAAAAAAGAATAGAAAACCATTAGTACCAAAATAACCGCAACTAATAGTTTAAAAGATGTTTAACTGACTGTTCTTAAAAACTTACTCGAAGTGGAGAATCATTATCCAGTTTTCCGAGGCCTTTCAGGAGACCTCTCAATTCAATCATATTAAACTTTCTATCTGTACTTGAGAAAACATTTTGATATAATTATGATTAGATTTTATTATTCACAAAAATTGGTACAGCAGCATGAACTGATGGGGAGAGAGCTGTCTTAAGATCAGGACACAACTTAGCAAGTATGGTTTACTTGGGCAATCTAGTGTTTAACAGAGTGAAACAAAATCATTTAGATAGGAACACGCCAAAAAAAAAGTAGCATAACCTTCTAAATATGCATCCTGAAATACAGGGTTGTAAAGAACATCAGAGTCCTGTTCGATAAACAGATAAACATGACCTGCTGTTGTGATATTTTGTCATTTGTGAGTGTAAGAGGAACAAGTCAGATGTCAAAAATGATATTGTATCTGCATCAAGGGTCAGTTAAATCCTTCTGTAATGTTGTGTACTTTCCAATATCACAGGATTTAGAAATGTTAGTTGACAGAGATCTCGTGAGGCCATTTAGCCTAACTTCTTCAAAGAGAGACTACTGTCAACATTAGACCAAGACAGCTGTGCTTTTGTTTCAGATGAGCCTTGAAGCTCATCCAGCTCATCAAAGATGAGCCTTATCTTCTATGGGCAGCTTGCCCTACCCTGTTACCAAAAATAATTTTCCTAATGGCCAGACAAACCAGTCAAGTTGCAATTTGAGACATTTATTCTTTGTAGTATGGTTTTCAGTACCAAGAAGAGTTTGGTCTTGACAATTCCCCATGAGATGAGCAAGCGTAACCTACTTGTAACATTTCTATGTAACTACTTTTATCTTTTTCTCCATAGTGTGTCATAGTTCATGCATACAATCTGGATTTAGTATCTTTGGAAAGAGAATAGTACATGAAAATTATTCTTTGTCTATTTATGAGGTTTTGCTATTTCTATATATATACGCATGCATGAATGAGACAAGATGTTAAAATCCAAAAAAGACAAAAAAATAAACCAACACAAATCCTAACAATACACAGATTTCTAGTGACATTAAAATCTATAACTACATGAAAGTTGACAGAGCTACATATATTCATGTTACATACACGCAATGATCAGCACATGAGCTGACTGATTTTACCACAAAAAACACTAACATTTTTTATGCTAATCTATTCTTACCATTCTTACACTTTAAGCAAGAGACAGCGTAAGAAAAGATAAATGAAATGGAGAAAATCTTGCAGCTAACTCCGAAACAAGCAAGGGCTATTTTATTTCTTGTTCTCATGTACTGCTACATTGCTTTAATTTTCTCCTTACTGTTTTCAAAAGCAACTTTATCTTCTGTATTTTCCTTGATCTGCAACACGGCATAATGAAGCTGCTGAATACTGGAATTTTTATAAACAGAAAGGAATGCAATGACCTCTAGTGAGGGATGACAGTCTGGGCAGGAAGGCACTGTTGAGTAATTTCTACAAAAAAGAGCAAGGATTCATTAATCACTTGACTCTTACATGTTAAAAAACAAGTTTGTTGCATTATCATGATTTATCATCTCAATGTGACCATTTTTTCCTCACCACTCTTAAGCTTTTCGGCAATTGTGTTAACACAAAAGATTGGAACACCTTGATTGAATACATCAATACATTTTCATTCTAGCAAACAATTATATTCATGTGGTAAAAAAGTGAAATGATCTCTTAATGTTCCAAAGGAAACAATAGCTCTGAGAGTTAAAGACTGTTAATGACATCTTATTATCTTGTGAGACTTCCATAATTACATTTGTCATTCCTGTATCTTATTCGAAGCCACATCTACTATTTACTTACAGTTTCTCATATAGAAGCTAGCCTCCATATGTAGAGACATCAAATTTTGGAAAAACTTCGGAGAAACTATTATTCAAAGCAATGAACTCCAACATATTTGTTTAGAAACTGCTCTATCTCATATTTCTTTATGATGCAGACTGTATTTAAAATTTGAAAGAAAAAACAGAACAGTCTTATATGCCTCTTCTACTAAATCATTGCACAGTTGACTGGGACATGAATGTATTACACCAGAAAATTTGTTGCTAATCTAGTACCAGTCATTATGCTGATATTTCTCTGCAGAAAGAAATTGTACAGATAGTAAAAAAGTAGTATTAGAAACAGTAATTCAAGCCTAATGAAGCAACATTAGCACTTTTATGTTGTACTTTCTAATTACAAAGTCTGTTAATGAAATTGGGGCACTTACTTAATTGCTGTGAACAATTATTTTCAAATTAAGCCTAGCAATTAAATAGGATGATTAAACTCATGGTACAGGCTCCTTAGTGGAGATATGGTAAGTATCTTGCCTGCAGTATTATGCTTGGTAGTCAAAACTGCAAAAATCTTCTGATTTGCCAATGTAAATTAAAACAATGACATTGCAGTGAGAACAGGAATGAATATGCAAAGAGAGGGAAAAAAGAACCCTAATGAGGAAGTCAAATAATGGCCAGATAAACTGTTATAAAAACTAATTATATTGGTGATATTTTCTCCTGATTTCTTCTACACAAAAAAAAAGGGTCAAGGAGACAAATGTAAATTCATTACATTAGCTTGTATTCCACATAACAGAGAAGATGAAACAAAATACATTACCCACAGCTGATGCTGAAAGCGCATTAAACCATTAGATAACCTGAACAGCTAAAATTAAGAATTTTACTGGTAAACTCACTGAGATTACTGAGTAACCTTTAACAGTTTTATCACCAGTAGAAAGACTGCAAGGTGACCTGTAGGACTGGATAGGACATATATTCCAATGAAATCCTTTTGAGATTATTCAGTTGGTGCAGAAGACTGGATCTGGCATTGTGTCTCAAATGAGCTACAAATCCTGTGGTACCCTATTGCTTGGTACCAATAATAAAAATTTATGCGTAGCCTTAAAAAATGGAAATTAATTTTGTCAATATTCAGCAGACTAGATAAGAGATCGATTAAAAATATATGATGATTACAGTACTACAAAGGAGAAAGAAAGTAAACCAAAACACTGTAATTAAGAGTAAAATTGTATCATGACAACAAACAAACAGCACATCCATATCCACCCCCATCCTCTTCTGAAGAAATGACAGATCTGAGTTTTTCTGTGAGGATCAAACCCTGGCAATCTGGATCCTTGCAAGAGTATCCAGCAAGATGAGTAAGAGCTTGCAACATTTAAGAAAACCACCAGGTCTATTTTTTTTTTTCTCCCCAGATGCCTTGAACTGTGTTGGGAGTGTGGGCAGGGTGGTTAGCAACAAAAAGACTAAGCGGGAATCAGAATCCACAGGCAGAAAATGAAAAACTCAAAACTGAAATGATGCTAATCAGACTAGACTAGGAGAGAAAGAATTCCAAGAGGATCTGCAAGCTATACAAGAATTTAGAAGGGTTATATAATACTAAAAAGCATGTGAATGAAATGAGGCATTTGTGACTGAAAAAAAAATTAAAAGCCAAACTAACCACTAATACTGAGACTGTTGAGAAAACCTAAGCAGCAGTCTGGGCATTTGGGACCTCAGAGTCCTGAAGGAGCAGGGTGTAGACCTGAGTTCACAAAGTGAGGCTGAAGAAGGCAGAGGAGCAGAGCCAAGGGCCCCCTACCCATGATGCGCTGGCTCAGTGAAGGTGCTGTCTCCCAGGAAAGATCATGATATTCAAAACAACACAAGTGCAAAAGCTCCATATAATATAGCCAGTTATAGTAGATGGTCTGAGCCATGTGTCTAGCTGTACAGTCTGCAGACATGGGAACAGCATGGGATGTGCTAGATGGCTGAAAAAGGGAGGAGAAATCTCCAGGAGAATGAAAAAAATAGAAAGAGAAGGAAGCCTTTGGGAGGAGAAATGGCTGGAAATCTCTACAAACTAACTCCCCAGTACCCTTCTTCAGGAAAAGACAAGGAAGTAGAGCAGTAGGGCAAAAAAGAGAGGCAGAAATGACGGAACTCCTACAGCAGCATTAAAAAGTGCTGCTGCAAAGGAACAGCAATGGGATCAAACAAGTATCCCTACAGAAAGCTGAGGAAGATATTAGACACCAAGACAAAGCTTCAGCATATGTGAATCACTTCTTATAGACTGTCATTAATTACTCAACTAATTAATTGACTATTTAACAATTAACTAGAGAGCATCATTAATTAATATGCACTCCTGTCTTATCAATTGTAGAGCAGGAAGGCCCAACACCTGCCTTCCCAGGGCTTGTGGTCAAATTGCAACTGAATTGGTGAGGGAGGCCTACTGATAAAATACATTTACAATGCGAGAAAGCAACAGTAGTTTAGGATACTGCTGAGCACTTCTGCAGCCATTGACAGAATCTAGGATCCCCAGCTACCAAAATCATTAAGTGGAGATACAAGAAGCATTATAGAGTCTTTTACTGGACTCACCATAAATGCAAAAGATATTTATGCAACTGAAGTATAAAGTAGTTCCTGAAAAAGAAATGAAACAGAGCTGAAAGCCAACAGTCTGCATAATGAGAAAGAAAAAGCAATTCTGGCTGTACACTTTTTATAGGGAAATGCATTAACACTGGATTTAGCACATCCCTGCCTGTGGATTTAGCAAACCCATGCCTGTGGAATTGGGAATGTTTAGCAGGAGAGCATGCAGAAACTATTCCAGCTATACATGACTGTGTAGCATGAAAGACGCTGAAGTTCTTAAGCTTCCCAAGGATGACAAATGGATAGAACCCTGTTATGTTCCCAAAAAAATTACAATATGGGCTGAAGTGTCGATAACAGACCCTGGCCATCCACAGTAAAAACAGTATTTAGTCTCACGCTGCAGAAAATAAGTCTTAGAGACCACTATCAAAAACTCATAAGATCAAATAGCAATTACACAGAGGCCACATTTCTGAACACTTGATTTTTGAGCATTAAATACTGTTACAAACAGCACCCGTTGCAGGAAAAATGCCAGAAAAACAACCATAGCAGCCACGGCAAAATGGTTCAGTGTTTACCAGATTTAGCAAAGGCACTCTGTCATGCCACCAGCAGGGAAGTGCAGATATAAGTTTGCCTTTACAAAGGACAAAAGTACTACTTTACTTCCCTAGGGATTCCACAGTGTTCCAACTATCTGTCATGTTATGCAAACGTAGGAAAAGTTATCAGAAGCTGATCAAGCCCATCTAATTTCATATTTGCACAATGCCTTAATTTATGACCTCACTCGGAAGTAAAAGAATTGATGAGTTTTAGTTATAAATATGAAAACAAAGCTCTAAACAAATCAGGAAGAAGGCCAAGCAGTGAAGAGCAAAGTAAAATATCTAGGAACAGACAGGATAGGATGACCAGCCTCCCAACTAGAAACAAACAAAACTAAAAGGAAAATTCCTGCCCCTTTGAACATACATCTGTTAAGATTCCTTTGGGGACACTTTAAGTTTTAACAAGATTGTACACCAGTGTTAGAAGAAATCTGTAAGCCCTTAACCAAGATGCTAAAGATGCAGGAACAGGAATGGAAATCAAACCAGAACTTGGACATGCCAACCTTGAAAACGAGATTAACACAGCATTAGGATTTCCTGATCCAGCCCAGTGGTTCTCTTGGAATTTGCAACCGCTCCAGATACAAGAGGAGCCATGCTATCATAAAGACAATAGAAGACAATTAAGAAAGCAACTGGAAAGGTCCTTATGTCACTTATTAGCATGTGTTTAATCATCACTTGTGACTATCAGGTACTGGCCTTGATAGCTGAAGGAATTTAAACATAGTCAAGTAAATAATAAACCATAGGTGTGTATGGCTTACTCTTTTGGACCCAGAGGATGATGAATGAACAAATATATTTCCCATCACAGATCTTGAATTTTTTTTATTGAACTGCATAAATTGCGATCTTAAGTTCATATATTCTAATAGTAACTCAACATTTAAAATAGATTTTTGGACTTTCAGTTATGTGAAATACCTGGCAAACCAAGCAGCGGTTACACATCACAATAAAGAAATGTCCTCAGATCTGCGCAGCTCATCAAAAGGCAAGACCAGGTAAGAAAAAGCAAATAACCTCCATGAAGATCCTTAGCTGTCCCACTCACTTCACTGATAAATACACTCAGATGCTTAGTAACATATACTGAGATGTCTATTAAGCATGGGTTAACAAAGGGCAAAGAAGCAGAATTTATTTGCAGAAATGCTTTCCATTATGAAGCTGGGGGTATGTAGTTTCTAGGAAGACATCCTATATTCAGAAAGAGCTATATCAGAGGACCTGTAAGACTTCACAGCTGCTACTAAAATGATTTACTCCAAATAAAAATAACTGCACTTCAGGGAGTGTTTTTAATTATAGTATTTTCAACATGCAAAACTTAATAAGGAAGGCATCTTTTTGAAGCACTAATGAAGTGAGCTAGGTCTGAACGTCAATTGTTTGCCTCGCTGTTCTAATCTGAACTAGATAGTTAACGCATTCACTATTATTGTTCTTTTCCTTCCACTATAAATTAAGAAATTAGAGGACAAACTAAGTCATTGGAACTCCATCTATTTAGAAGAAATAAGAAGTAATTTTCTAAGTCATTTTTCATAAATGTTTTCATTTAATAATACTTTTCCAGTGTTTGTAAATGCAGAGGAGAAACTCAATTGCAAGGTTTGAAGTTACAGAAGACTTCAACGGTTTGTTGTATATCAGATGATATGCAAAGAAGAGAGGTTTGAGAACTAGGGAAAAATCACAACAGTCACACTAAGGTACTTAGAAGGCCTAACATGCAAAAGAAATAACAGAAACAAAAACTCACAGATGCTTCCTGAAAATCTTTCATAGAAACACTAAGTAAGATATTATGACTGTAATACAGTAAAAGAAAAAAACAACCTCAAATGAATAAAAACTGTTGTCAAAAGAACTGTACTGGTAAGTACCAAATCAATTGTGTTAGCTCATTCCTTACCCCTTCAAATTAACAGTCTTCTTGTTCTGAAATGATTTAATAATGAACTTATAGAAGCAACTTATCCATGTCTACTACTTCAGTTTTCCTTCTGTGCATGAATGAGTGTGCATACGTGTGCGAACAAGTTAATTAGGTGTTTGTAATTCATCTAATAATCCTTATGCTCAGGAATTTCAAGTATGGAAAAAATGTACTGAATTTGTACATAACTATTTTTCTTAATGCATACAAGCCATAATACATGTTTTCTAAACAGGGCATTATAAATAAAAAAATGCTAAATATTAAATATAAGATCTGAGAAATAATTAATACAAGGATAGTCACAAATTATCATGGTTCAGATTTTAATTTAGTTTAACCCACGCTAATTTGTGCACTGCAGTTACTTTAGTAAGATAGAAAGATGAGCTCCCAAGAGACAAAGCATGTTTGGCAACACACTATACATCAGATAAGAATACCTGAATAGAGCGGCAGGGGCTGGATTTCTGGAGCTTTCCTTTCCATAAAATGATTACAACTTAGTGTTGAAAAAGTTTCACAGAAGGCATGTTTCTAAGCCAAGCTATTATATAGTTCAAAGGTATCTTTATGCTAAAGCTGTTCCAAAAGAATAAGACAAATGACAACAGACATTAACAAATGGAAACGTACAATGAAACAGACAGTATTATTCATTACCAAAGACTGATTCACAAGAAAATATTACAGATTGATAATACAGAATAGGAATATAATAGGTTTATTTCTGCATGTTTGACAGCTACAACACAAGAAATAGCAGCAGTTTAATCATTTTTAAAAAATGTAAATGACTTTGTCCAATGTAAAATTCCCTAATTTCCTTTTTCTTTTGCCAGATAGGCTTACAAAATAGTTTAATTTAAGCAAGCTTACAGTCACTCTGCCTATCAGCATCCACGTTTCGTAGTACCATCTCTTAGAACAAACTGTAAAGTTGGAGGTTGTACAATGACTCCAGTACTGGTGAATTTTCCAATGAAATTCTATTTTGTTTTCAAATATAGTATTAATTGTTTATAGGGTTCATGTTGGTTCTCAGGAGTGAAGGTGAAGTCTGAAGTGTTCACACATGCCAATATACAACTGACTCACAGTGATGGTGTTGCTGCCATTACTGTCCAGTCTGGATTTCTTTGTTTAAGGAATTTTGAAGCATGACAACCTTTGGACAACCTCCATAAAAAAGACAAAATTGTGCTCTCCATTTTCTCACTGCCTTTGAAGAACACGGGAGATTGTAACTGCGCCCTTTCCTTATGATTTCTTGTAAGCTCTCTTGCACATTGAGAACACTACACAATTAATATACTGACCTCTGTGATAACAAAAAAAAAATAAAATAAAATAAAAAAAGATTAGTCACTACTACTTCACTAGCAAAGAACCCTGAAGCTTGCATTTTCTTTAGAAAGTTGCTTGCCTCTTAATTACTTTCCGAAAGGTTTTTGTGTTGCTGTTCTTCACAGATTTAAAAGATCTCTGGAGAAACAAATGCCACTTGAAAATGTTCTACTGAGCAAAACTTGAACTAAATTTTAAATGTATGACTTCTGAACTCTAAAATAGTTGTTGACTGAAATTGTTAAAGTATTTTTACTATAATCCTATGCTTTGTAACATGCAGAAGAAGCGGTGGAATAAAATAAAATCAAAGTGTTTATACATATTTGTACAGATTAAAGAAATAATTACAATTACATTACAATCTACATCTGGATATTACATAATTGGGTCCTTTCCCCAATTCTGTTTGCATGGTACTACAAAATATTTAGACAATCAAATTTATTTTTGCACCATTTTGTGTTACCACTTCATCAATTTGCAGGGCCTTTCTGGCCCTGACTATTTACCTTCAGTGTTCTTGACATTGTCCCCCATCTTGAACTATGAGGGATGCTCTGAAAGTAATGCCTCTTATTTTATTATGTCCGCCCACAATGTCAGAAGTGGATGTTGGTGGTATGGCAGTAGACGTTGAACCTCCCCACCAATATTCCATTACATTTTGCTGTGTGACAGATGGCAGCCAAGGGGCAGTCTGACAACACGGCGTCTGACATGGAAGTACATATGAAGCAAAGGCATGGAATTGAATTCCTCCACACAGAAAAAATTGCTCCCATTGGCATTCATTGATGCTTGCTGAATGTTTCTGGAGACCAAACAGTAAATGTCAGCATTCATGGATTTCAGCAGTGGCAACAACAGACTGCCTCCGCTGGTGCAGATTTTTACAAGTGTGGCATGCAGGCTCTTGTTCATTGCTTGTAAAAATGCATAGCTAATGGTGGTGACTATGTTTAAAACCAGTGTTTTGTAGCTGAGAATTTGCTCTATCAAACACTGCTATTGTGCTCTTTGTGTCTGTAGTAGTTTCCAGGGAAATTAATAGGAGGCATTACTTTCAGAGCAAAATAATTTCTCCTCTAAGGTTTTCCCTCTCATTTTTCAGATTCCATTATGCAATCCATAAAATAAACTGCTGGGTCCAACAAAACTCAGTCTGTAACTATTCAACTTTGTTCTTTTTTACTGACTTAACCCTACTGGCTACCTCAAAAAAACATTATTTGAAGAGGGAAGTCTTCGAAGACCCTACGCAGGGTAAGGGAGAAAAGAAGAGATAAGATACCAGTTAGATCACTCCATTTGCGTTGGTCAGCAAAAGGCTGGGGAGAGCTGCTAAAGACACAGTATGAATTACTGAGAACTAGGACAGCAGTGGCTATCCAAGTCTCCACTACTGTCAATGATAGTCACTGCAGATAATATGGCTTTCGTGCTCTTTCAGGCAGTAGATTTCAATCTGCAATGCCCTGTCATTTTCCAGTCTGCATGTTCTCTTTGCTCATTTGCACATGCCACTATTTAGACAATCATTCACAGGAAAGCTGTCAGAATCTCAGATCAGACTACCAAGGAAGTGTTCAAAAATTCTGACTTTTGCAGAATCTATTTTCAAATGCAATTCACAGATCATATATGGCATGAGATGCCTCGTATCTTATAAACTTTTAGAGTGCTGCACTGAGTGAAAACAGTATAGCTTCCCTGCAAGAAGCTTTGCAAAGTTCCCTTGCATTCACATCAGGGCAAAACTTTCCTCATTTCCAATGTCAAATCTCCATAGTTCCCAGCGTTGCTAACAGCTGCTGCCCCTTTGACTCCTCAAAGCAGCACTACTAAAAACAAACTCAAAGAAAACAGCCATTAGAGCTATTATTTATGCTGAGATTATTAATGGAAAACTTTATGTCACATCATCACACTTGCTTACTTCTTATAGTCTCATGGTGATGATAGTGTAAACTCACTAGGTCTAATCAGAAGGAATGGGGCTGGGGCTTCAAGAGTTAGCACTAATTACAGCTAACCTTGAAATCATACTGCATTTTGGAAATGGATGTGAACTCTGATAAAAAAAAGTAACTCACTGAATTTTTTGTTCGTCTTAAGAGAAACTCTGATAAGATTTTATCTTTTTTTATACTGCTTATAATACTCAAAACCACGCGAATCAAAATTCTCTCTGATCAGCAAGTATGCACAGTACATTATTCATTAAGGCACAAAAGTAAACAATGAAAACTGACAGTATTGTTCAAGCACCTATTCCTAGTTATCTTGAACATTAACTTAAAAATAAGACGTTTCCTCATCTTTTTATAACTCGTAATTTTATCATTTTCTTAAAGAAAAATAACAATGAAATAAGATACATTTTACCAAGTCATTTTCTGTAAAACCTAGAAGCTAAGCCCCAGATCTGGAAGTAATTCTGCCAGATCCTTCCACTTGTACTTGTCCCTGTAAAATCAGTAGGACTCCCTAGAGGTCACTCCCACAAAGTGTATTGAAGTGCATCTATATGTTATCTGTGTCTGGCAAACTTTTGGTAGATTGCCTATACTGTAAAAAGCTACAGAAATGCTTTTCATCATGAAAGTTTATTGGCAGGAATTTAAGTAGCTAGATAATACTTAAGAGACAGGTAAACACTGCTCAAAAGCTTTTCAAAGTTGTTTTGGGTTTCATAAAAAAATAAGACAGCAGTTGCAGAGTATTGCAAGCGTCCTTCTCTGATCTGTTTATATAAGCACTGAGCACAGTATCAAATATGTTATTTCAAACTATTTTAATCTTAAATTCTGCTTAAATAAGCCTGATGCTTATTTAATAGTCTCAGATGGAGACTATTAATTTTGAGTAATCCTAACAATATTTCTTTTATATATGTCTACATATAAACCCATATATATGTAAGCACACACAGATATATATATGTATGTAAGCACTGAAAATGCATGCCCCTGGAAAAAATAAATCAAAGTAAACAACAGCAAACTAGACTACATGGAGAAAATTTTAAAAGAAGGAATTTTCAAGATCCCCATTCTGCCCAACCACTGAAAATTGTGGGAAAGAAGGTTGAGTGGGGAGAAAGAGTTTATCAGGAAAAAAACGGTCCTTTAAAAAGCTTATAAATGTGATTTATATATGTACATAAGTGTGGTGGGCTGACTGCCAAGCACGCACTCAGCCACACTCCCACTGCCCTCCCCCCATAATAGGTCAAGGAGAAAATAGGATGGAAAAGCTCCCAAGTTCAGACAGAAACAGAGAGATCGCTTACCAGTTACCTTCATGGGCAAAACAGAGTTAACCTGGGGAAAATTAGTTTAATTTATTATCAATTGAAAATGGAGATGGATGCTAACAAAGACAAAAACTAAAACACCTTGCCTCCACCAACGCCACCTTCTTCTTAGGCCCAGCCTCATTGCTCCACTCCTGACCTCTCTTCCTTCTGTCCCCAGGTGGTGCAGGGGGGTAGGGACTGGAGGTGGGGTGAGTCTCTGACAGCCCCTCTCTGCCACTCCTCTCTCCTCTCCCCAGCTCCAGACAAGGCCTTCCTTCACAGGGGCTGAGGAAAAGCCCCTCTCCAGTCCTGTTTCCTACCCAGGGCTGTGGAGATCTCTGCTCCAGCTGTGCCTGGAGCACCTCCTGCCCTCCTCCTCCTCTCCCTTGGGTGCTGGCAGGGCTGTTTCTCCTCCTTTGCCTGGCTGCTATGCAGTGTTTGTCCCTTTCTTCCCCAAGCTCTCCCCAAGGATTCCAGGCCCAGTTCTGCCCTGCAGTGAGGCCATTGGAGCTGGCTGAAACTGCCTGTGTCTGGCACAGGGCAGCCCCAGCCTCGCCTTGCACAGCGGACACACCATTTGAGAAGAAATGTACTTTTGTGAGCCATTTGACTCATGGAATATTGTGCTTCAACATTAGACTTATAAAATAAGGTTGAACTGAAAATTAATGAGATTAGCAACTGTCTGAAAGACATCTCAGTAAACTATTTTTTGTTAGTCGCCAGCAATCATCACCATCAAACTGATGCATTTCCAAGAAGAACCTATACAGATCATTAAAGAACCTCATGCTATACATTTTTTTTTTTTTTGCAAAAGTTTGTTGATGAGTGAATTAAAAGGAAAAGGAGATGTTTACAACTTGTTTGATAAGCTTGTGCCACTTGATACACTTAAAACAACCAAGGAAATGAAGGCAGACATTGCAATGAAATGTCTAAGTCTATTGTTGAAAGCTAGATTTGGACAAGAACTGAACAGGTTAAGTAAGAAAGTATTTTTGCATTACGCAACATCAGTAAAGGTAATTCTTGCTGGTTTTTTTTTTTTTTTTGTTTTGCTTTTTTTTTTGCTTATTTGATCAACCAAAAGATCAGAAACCTAAGAATGCAAGAGGTAAAAATTTGAAACACTTTATGGGCTGGTGAGAAATATTTTACAGTTTAAGAAAACTGTATATCTGACTTATTACAAAATATAAAATAGATGAAAATTGAAAAGTACCAAGACACAAAGTTTCTACTCACAGAGAAAGCCATCCAGTACCCTGTAGGTCTCTGGAATCTGATAGCCGAAGGTAAAACAAAAAATTATCAAGTGAAATTCAAATCAAAACTAGGAATGAATACATGCCATTCAGCTTGCAGTTCAAGCCTGGAATTAAACTAGTTTTCAAATGACACTATATTATTTTCCACTGATCATGTCTGAAGGATATTCTCAAAAATCTATACTCTATGCCTCTTGATCTAATGAAGTAAACTCAGCGGTTTTCTGATTTAGTTCTTGTATGCTGTCTGGCTTACCCAAGGTGTGTTCTACTGTTTACAGACATTTAAATAGTTTATACGTAAAGGAAAATGTTTTCCTCCTGAAAGGTATTTTTCAAGTTTAACTTGAGAATTTAGATGGAAAGGATCAGAGCTGCTTAGAGTAAACTTTTCCCTTTGGAATGAGGAAGTCAAAGCAACCCTATGCTTGAGTTCAAAGGAACTGTGCTGCTACTGGAGGCCCTATTCACATTGAGTCTCAAAAAGGCACTCTAAGGATAATTATGCGATCGTAGAAAGGGATTTGTTAAATATCCATAGCAATGAGCTTGACAAAACCTTGCGGGAACTGTATTTGCAGAAGGGTTTCAGGTAGAAGGTAAACATCAGCTTTTAAACGCATCATCTCAACAATAAAATTTGCCTTTTCTTATATCCATGAACTGAATTCTGGTCAGTCATCACAAAAAACTCTTTTCCAACCTTTTACTACACTGTCATGGTTTCTCTACAGCCCCTCTGTCCTTTCTTACTAATTCTCCTCTTCTAGCCTTTTTTCCATACTTAAACCAGCCTCACCATCTCCTCCAGATCTGGCACCCTATGTACCCTCAGATATACCAATTGTTGAGCAGACTTCAGAATAGGAGACCCTGAAAATCTAGACATTCATATTCTCAGATTCTGTAAAGCACAAGAAACAAAAAACCATGATTGATCATTGTAGATTTCATGCTATTTTGGTTTGTTTGACTGGTTTGCGTGTTAGTCCTGTCACTGAAAAAAGTGGAAAGAAGTGAATAAGACTGGTAGGCCGTGTGTTGCTTTGTGTGTGTTACAGAAGAGGTCCAAGCTCACATGACAATGCCATTTGTCTCATCCTATTACAACATTATCCTGTCCAGAACCAGGAACTCTTCTTCTTATCTTCTGGTTCTGCTACTGCTTTCTTCTTATTGAACTCCCTCCTTCTCAAGCTCCTTCTTTCACAAGCTCCACATTATTGTGATGCTTCCTTCAGCCATTCTAGCTTCATCTGGCTGGACCTTATATAAGCCTAGTGTGACACACCCCTCCCCCCCCCAGCCCATCCCTCCAGCCGATCCCTCCAGCCCACTCCTTCTGGTCCAGAAGGAGAGCACAGGTGCAAACAATCTCCTTGTGCTTCCCAGGCCAGCCACACCCCTCCACCACATGCTCAAACATCAGTTCAGGTTGTGATTAACAGTTTACATGTTTACATCAACAGACGAACATGTAAAAAGAATTGGGGATGTAGCAATGAGGGAGCACAGATATTAGTCCAAGCCTGCAACACATCTGTGCTTCTGCAAACACCCTTTATCTGAAGAAAGTACAAAACAACCATTCTACAATGAAAAAAAAAAAAAGAAAAAGAACAAGAAAAGACATTACTTAAAAAATAGAGGGGAATCATGACAGATGCACACCGCCACTGAGCCAGTTGTATTTCCTAGGGGTGAGTTTCAGTGGAAGAGTGAAACTACCAGTTTGGGAACCAAAGGGAAATCAGACCAAATTACAATGGATCGGTTGCTCTAAAACACTACCTGTTTTCAGTATGTCATTTATTGCTTTTTGGGTCAACTTTCAGACATTTTGAGTGGTGCCTCCTTTTCTGTTTTGCAGTTTGTCCTTTGTAATGTTCCAACTACTTCTGCTTTTTATATCACTGCTGTACAGCTCACAGTAAATTTAGAAAACACACTGATAAGGGATTTACAGTTTTTAATAGCCTTTGAAAGTTACGCTGATATTAAAACCTCTATATGATAAATATTGACATAAAAGCTTTTTCAGAATGTGTTTATATAAAAAGCTGTACAAATATTTTATTGCAAAGAAATGATGTGATGTTATTTTGTTGAGGTTGCAAAAAAATCAAACTTACACTGACTTCATATATTAATTCTTCACATTGGTAAGCTGTTGTGTGCCTTTTGGAGTGTGACTACTGAATTTTCAGTTTACAGTGAATAGATTTCTCTTCTAAGACACCATTCTCTTCCTTTTCTACTTTTCTTCCTCCTCTTCCAAATAGTTACAAGCTGAGCATATAGCAAAAAGGGAAAATAAAGTGAAGATGCAGGCTAAATATTTAAGCAGTAAGCACACTATTAAACATATAGAAATTTAATAGCATTTTGTCTTAACCAAAAGAACAGATATTGGTACTTTCTGGCAGTGGTCAACATTTTAAGGACGTTATATAAGCTTGAAAAGTAGAGAATAAATAAATAAATAACACAAAAAACACTACATGTAAACTTTTCTAGAACAAATTGTCCTTTACAACAACGGCTAGCAATGGCATGTTTGTGGTTCCCTCAGCTGTGCTACTGGAAACCTAAATGCCTAAGTGCAACAATTAGATTTCTGGGTTGTGTGATGTGGAATCTCAGTAACGTTCTCATGAAGTAAACATCTTCTGGCTGTTGCTTACCATGACTTCGTTATCAATCATCAGTCCAACACGATCCCTTGCATCATCAGTCCTGGCATCAGTCAGCAACCCCCACTATCAGTATAAGCTGGGGTATGAAAGGATAGAGCACAGCCCTGATCAAAAGGACTTGAGGGTACTGGTGGATGAAAAGTTGGACATGAGTTAGCAACGTGCCCTCACAGCCCAGAAAGCCAGCTGTATCCTGGGCTGTATCAAAAGAAGTGTGGCCAGCAGGTTGAGGGAGGTGATCCTGCCCCTCTAATCTGTGCTGGTGAGACCTCACCTGGAGCACTGCGTCCAGATGTGGAGTCCTCAGCACAGGAGAGACACGGACCTGTTGGAGCGCATCCAGAGGTGGGCCACAAAAGTGATCCAAGTGATGGAACACCTCTGCTGTGAGGACAGGCTGAGAGAGCTGGGGCTTTTCAGCCTGGGGAAGAGAAGGCTCCAAGGTGACCTGATAGCAGTCTTCCAGTATCTAAAGGGGGGCTACAAGAAAGAGGGGGGCAGACTCTTTAGCGAAGTCTGTGGTGGTAGGACAAGGGGAAATGGTTTCAAACTAAAAGAGAGCAGATTTAAGTAGGATGTAAGGAAAACGTTTTTTACAGTAAGGGTGGTGAAGCACTGGAACATGTTGCCCAGAGATGTGGCAGAAGCCCCATCCTTGGAGACGTTCGAGGTCAGGCTGGACCGGGCTCTGAGCAACCTGATCTAGCTGTAGATGTCCCTGCTCATTGCAGGGGAGCTGGACTAGATGACCTTTAAAAGTCCTTTCTAACTCTTAAGGATTCTGTGATTTTATGAAATGAAGTACTTTGTTGGGTTCTCATACCAAAACCTAAGCTAACTCTCCGCAGTATGTACGCACAGGAAGAGCGTTTCAAGACCTGCTGTGTGGATCTGTGATATTCTCAGACACCATTTTCAGGTTTTCATACTTTATGTAGAACTACGAAGTACTCTATGTGAGCTCAACATGCAAGACCATCAGGTGTGGCACTAAAATAGAACTCTGAAACTGAGTCTTTCTTCTCCTGTTTACAACAGCCTAAGCATGTCTCAAAAGAGTTTTTAAAAAATTACATGAATGAATTGATGTGTAATTAAATGCAGTTCTTTTTCATAATCACTTCTTGAATCTTTGAAAGTGATCCAAGTCAAACAAACAAAAAAATTCTCTAGAATTCTCCATTTCAACAATGCACAATTTGTTTAGGCATCGATAATTATTTAGGATAGCATCCAGTATTTATGTGATCCCCAGAGGACTAAAGATTGTATAGGAAGTACTTTATCTGGGCAAAGTGAAAAGCACTATTGGTAGAAAAATGTCACATCACCCAAAAATATCATGATAGAGATGCACATGTGCGTACCTGGGTAGGAAATGTAGCATTCATTTTGTATTAAAAATTTCCTTGCATAAACAAATGGAGGTAGGCTTCTGCTTCATAATATGAAGGCAGTTCTGAAAGTAATGCCTATTTTATTATGTTGGCCCATGATGTCAGAGACAGATGTTGGTGGGATGGCAGTAGAGGATGAACTTTCCTGCAAATATTCCATTCCATTTTGTTGCCACACAACAGATGGCAGCAGAGGGGCAGACTGACAAAATGGTGCCTGACATGGAAGTGCAGATGAAGTAAAGGTGTGGAATTGAATTCCTCTGTATGGAAAAAATTACACCCATTGACATTGCTTAAAGCTTGGTGAATGGAGACCAAACATTTATGGAAACTGCACAGTGAGGCAGTGGATGGTGCGTTTCAGCAGTTGTGACGCCAGTGTGAAAGACAAGCCATGTTCCAGATGGCCATGTAGATGTTTATGAGTGCAGCACACAGCCTCTTGTTCATTGCTCAGAAAAATGTATACGTAGTGGTGGTGACTACATTGAAAAATAGTACTTTGTAGCTGAGAATTTGCTCTATCGAACATTGTTACTGCACTTTTTGTATCTTCTGTAGTTTCCATGGAAATAAATACAAGGTGTTACTTTCAGCTTGTACTATGTATTTCCTATAGCACTTTCAGCAGAAGCATTATCTTCTCCTCTAACATAAAGTATATAAGGCAAAATTATTTTCAAAATTTTATCTACAGCTAAGAAAAGTGATATAAAATTCCAGCTTTATTAAACTTGCATTTAAGATTCTGCAGCCTGTGCTCTTGACTCACTGGTATAATGCTGGCACATAAATTAGATTTACAGAGGTTTTCTATTCAGTCACAATTAGAAAAAGTTTAATTTTTTTTTTTTTTAGTGAAACATATTCCATCAGGAAGTGCTACTTCATTGAAAATGACACATTTCACGTGAATATATTAATTATGATAGAGCTCTGAGCAGATAATCTAAAGAGTTCAGAATAAGATGAAAAAATCATTCATACTACACAGTAAAACATGAATTATAAAAATATTTGGATTGAATGTTTTGCTTTATATTTAGCATTATTAACTTTAATTCAATTTTAAATCTGGTAATTCTAGTATTCTCTATAGCATTCTATCATTGTAATATTTTGTAGTATATACAACATATAAAATACAATTCTTACAATCCCTTTCATAAAATAGTAAATAATACGCTTTTCTTTTAAGATACACCTGACCAGAGCATGCTGTGAACAAAGCTCTTTGCAGTGATTCAAAGGAGCCATAATAAGACAGTGTTGAAACCATCAGTGCTGGAGCAGCAAAATGGTAGTCCAAGACAGATGTCAAACAATATGACAACACAAATAAAGGGAACACAGGCAAATGGAAAACTAAAGCATGAATTCCTTAATGAGATGTAGAACAGAAGTTCAGGACATGAACAGAAGGACAGTAAGTATTCTGAGAGAGTGAGAGGCATGTTTACAGTCAAGAGCATACTGAAGCTCTAAGTCTGGATATGATCCTGTCAAATTTGTCCAAGCCTATTTTATGGTATTTCAGGATTTCCAACTGGAACTGTAAATTAGGAATGAAATAAATACTCTCAGAGCCTAAAAAGAGGTTAACATAAAGTTGAATTCTAAACATGAACACAATTTTAAAGGTCTATCCTTTCATTCTTTATGAACCGGTTCATCCAAAAGTCTTATGAAATGAAATCAAAATGACTCCTTGTAAAAGCTGTTTAAAGACAGGGCTTACGCTCACAAATTGAATGACAATTAAAATGCATATTCTATCTCTTTTCTCTGTGGTCTGTTGTGCCAAATACTGCAGGTGCCACCAGAAAAGCCCAGTGAAAAGAAACATGCACTGCAATACCGTGCACAGCAGGGTCCACTGCAGACGGTGATAACAACTTTCCCTTGAAGTTAATGTTTTGAAGATACCTTTGAGTACAAAAAGAATCAATTAAATATAAATACAAAGTGAAAATAATCCAATACAAAGAAAATTCAAAATAAATGTTAGCTATATTGCATTGAGTTCATATTTACAGAGAAAAAAATATGAAACTGCTTCTTTTTACACTGGCTAAAACAAGTATTTGGACAGATTTACAGAATCCATGTCTGCAGCAAACCTGAAAGAATCAAAAGCAATGACAAGAAAATGGAAAAACAAAAAAAAAAAAAAAAAAAAAAAAAAAAAAGAAAAAAAAAAAAAAAAAAAAAAAAAAGAGAGAAAAAGAAAAAGAGAAAGAGAAAGAGAAAGAAAAAAGAATGAGACAGATGCACATCAAACTCTTCATTCAGGAAACTGCAGGACCAAACTCATTGGCTGTCTTTCAGTTTCAGTTTTTGTTCAAAAATATTTTTATTCTCTCTTTCTATGGTAAATTATTTTTAAGTGACATGCTAGAACCATCTTGTCTAGGTAATAAAGTAAATCATTTCCCCTAGAATTGAAAGATAAGATGGAATAAAGTAGGAAGAAACCCATATGCATATGCTGAGGCTTAGTCTTGAATTAAAGTCTAAACCAGTATGGCTCTGAGATTCGTTAATTTCATTTCTTTCTTCCTTTACCTCCACCAAATTTCTTCTTATCATTTTTCTTCCTGATTTTATCCTAAGAAAAACAATGTAGGGAGTGGCTACTTCTAGTAGGTTGAAAAAGAGTATTCTGAGCTAGAAGCTTATAAAAAAATTCCACTCTTCTGGGTTTATCTTAATGTGAAAACCAAATAGATTCTACTGAAGTAAATTCTTAGTTTTTTCCAGCTTTGGTGGCTTATACACAGCATTGCAATCTGTATCCAAGCACCTCACTCATCTCCTTAATCCAAAGGACTGATTGTTACTGCCATTTTCTGAAATGTTGATACCAGGACTCAAAAGGAATAAGTGAACATCCATAAGTTGTTACTCCATAGATTAATTTCCTCTCTTTCTTACCGATATTAGCATGGAAGAGCAGAGATTGTTAGATAGTAAAACTGAGTGAACATGCAGTTGTGCTTGTGACAACAACATTTTGGTGGTCTTAAAATAACAGAAACGAAACACCCAAAAAAGGAGAGAAAAAAGTTAATTTAGTTATTAACCAGCATGCAGCACATGAAACATGATATTGACAGCCATGAATAGTGAGACTAAACCAACTAAAAGAAAAAAATAATTAACAGTCAAACAGTGTCTAGAAACTGCAAGTAGAGAACAGAACTCAAACTAGAGTATAAAATAAATTTCAAGAAAAAAAAAATAAGAAAAAGAAAACAGCGTCACTGAGACCAAGAAATGGGTCTGTGTACAGACTTAAGCGTGGAAGGTAAGGATAGGCTAATGAAAGTAGAATCTTTTCTATTTCACAGAAGAAGCAATGAGAATTAAGTGAGACTGATGCCAGAAATTATCCTGGAAAACATGCTTACAGCTGGTAAGGGTGTTTAATGAGTGCTACAACCCTCAAGGGAATAAGATGCACAATTTTTCATTTGAAACTAAGAACAAGGTGAAATAAATGAGTTAGAGCTGACCTTCATGTAGAACTTCTGGGATGGTACAGCTACCTTAATTAGGTAGGAGTAATAATATGAGCAAACAGGAGTGATAGTTCAGACAAAGAGATCTAACAGAGCTGTTAGATACAATAAGCAAGGTCCTCCAAAAACGAAGTGCAACTGAATTATCCAAGATCAAAATAACAAAGTAAAGTTGCTTTTAAGTGAACGACACAGCAGTAAAAATACTACAGCACAAAGCTCAATGTACTCTTGAAAAATGACATGAGAATCTGAGCAACAGCTTAGGACTGTATGACCTCTATTCTACTCAACCTCGTTGCTGGCAAGTTTAAAGATTGTTCATACATATCTGCACTACAATACTGCATAAGTACATGTAGCTACCAGCGTCAATGTAAGCTACCAAGGTCAAATGTAAAGAATATGGGAGGGAGGATGGATAGCCCAGTCAAGAACTCAGAAAGATATAAAAACCATAGAAGTAAAAATGCCTAGCAACCGAGCACAATGTCAAAAGATACCAAAGGTGAAAAAAACAGCAACATACACAGTAAAGAGGAACTACAGACCTGCAGCAGAGAAGAGCATTTCAATGGGACTACAGCAGATTAAGAGATCTGCAATATGCACACTGCAAGAAAAAAGCTGCCAACCATCCAGCTGCTGTATTTACAGTTGTGTTATTGGATCAACGACCCATTTCTCTTCAGCTGCATTGTAAAGCCAGCACACTGTAATCCAGCAATACAAAGCTGTAACAGCCTGGAAGATTTTGACCAAAGGTTAGGGATGTGCAATAAGATCTTTGTGAGGTGTAAGGACAAATTCAGACTGTCAGTAAAAGACTCACAGAGCAGGACATGCTACTGCATTGAGTTTGTAACAGTTGACACACAGAGGTGCTGGAAGAGGGAGGTTTATCACTGGCAACTTCTGTTTAGCTTTCTAACAGAATACAGAGATAACATATTCTTTCAGTAAATGTAAAGTTAAGTAAAATTCACATGGAGCGCAAGCTGCATCATGCACATCAACAAAAATGCAAGGATAAAGCCAGTGAAGCAACGTGTGTAAAGCTATAAGAAGCATCCCTAAAGACTAGCACAGAACTCATCAGCAGACTCATAACAGCAAAACAACCTACAAGTAAACTGAGGATCTACCTTGAGACACTTTCTGTTTTATTCATGGCGAAGACATTCACAGTGCTAATGATGCTAAATGTGTTCTGACATTTACACACGATGTGCCAATTTTTATCACATCTTAGTAGTAGGTATCACAGGACATGAATCTACTTGCAAAGTTATTCTAAGAAAGCACAAGATTCTCTGCCAGTCAAGATTATAGCTGATGATCCTATAACAGAAAGAAATATCAAAGAAGTGATCCAGGACCACAGACAACTATACATATTGATACTAAAACCATGCTTAAATGGCTGCCAACATTTGACATCCTAAAACTGAGGTAAGAACATGAAAGCAAGAACACTGAGTCAAATCAAAGGACCACATAGACCATCTCTCTCTCTCTCTTTTTTATTTAAATCTGTAAAAATAATGTTTGGAAGAGCTTCATTGATGCTCACTGTGGAAAGATAGGAGCCACAGTCCAGGAAAAGGGAAAGTTTCAGTCAGCCCACATTGGGATAAAGTTTCCTGCAGCTATATGCTTTGCAAAGATCATTAGACTTCATGAACTGAAGCTACAACCAATCTATCTGGCTTCAGTGATGGACCTGTTGACTGAAATCTTTGAATTGACTGAAAATCATGTCCACTGTCCACAGCAGATAAGATCGGGATAACTTGCAGCACTTGTAGCTGACTGCCTAAAACAATGAGTCTGGAGGAAAAGACTATGGAAAGGCTTACTTGTTAGTCTATAAACGAATTACTACTATTTCCAAATATTTTATTTAGCCCACAAAAATGTATAGGTGAAAGACATTCCTACGAAGGTAGTGTCTGTATTTGGTAGACCTCGTTGGGAGTCAGTGGGTTATTTGATCACTTTTGTGATCATTTATTATTTTCATAGCCTTCATATTTGTAGGGCACACTGAAATTAATGCCTCCTATTTATTTCCATGGAAACTACAACATAGACAAAAAGCACAATAACACTGTTTGATAGAGCAAATTCTCAGCTACAAACCACTGTTTTTCAATGTAGTCACCACCATTAGCCAATTCATACAGATGAACTGATCAAGAAGCTCTTCATTTTGCCAGCGATGAACAAGAGTCTGCATACTGTGCTTGTAAACAGAGGTGACCCACTGTTGCTGTCTCCACCGCTGAAATACACCACCCACTGCCTAGCTGACATCTACTGTCTGGTCTCCATAAAAGCTTAGCAAATGCTGATGAATGTCAATGGGTGCAATTTTTTCCACATGGAGGAATTCAATGCCACACCTTTGCTCCATCCGCACTTCCATGTCAGGGGTCATTTTTTCAGACTGCTCCTCTGCTGCCATCTGTCGCATGGCAACAAAATGTAATGGAAGGTTCAACCTCTACTGTCATACCACCTCTGAGATCATGGGCCAACATACTGAAATAGGATGCACTTCTTTCAGAGCAGCACATGTACATTATGTGGGGAGCCTAGAAGCAATTCTTGCTGACTTAAGAAGCAATAAAGAAAAGCTAAACAGAAAACGTTTGAGGAGAATCCATTGGTCCATCTACTGAGAGGAATAGACAGCTATGGCTGGTCCCTGGAACAGGTTCCCAAGGAAAGTAGTCACAGCTACAAGCTGCCAGAATTCAAGAAGCGTTTCAACAGTGCTGTTAGGCATAGGGTTTGAATTTTGGGTGGCCCTGTGTGGAGCCAGGAGTTGGACTCAGTAATCCCTTTGGGATATTCTCAAGATATACTATGTTTCTCTGATTTTTCCAGATTTTGTTTATAGATTAGAATCCTTTGAACCCTTGAAGCAGCTAATACACCAAGGTACAATATAAGAGGTACAATATAATAAGGTACTTATATACAGTAAAGCGTCTTTTAAAGAGGCACTCTTACAGAAGTACTGTATGATAATAAAGAAGCTAGAGTTACAGTGCACTGTCAAAAAGTATTAAAATTTGGATACCTTTGCAATTGTGAAACTCCCCGTAGCTGCCTTGAATACTTTCACAAAACTGTTTTAAGTACTTGCTCAGTCATACAGCAAGTCTGCATAACAGCAGGGAACTAAGCAGTTTCTTAGATCCCAGTTGGTTTTTTAACCACTAGCTCTTACTCTGAGCAGGCATAATTATAATCAGAAATAATTGGGTTAAAATCACTACCACAAGATTTTCAGAGAATCTAATAACCATAACAGAAATCTGCTTAATGTAAATTGTGTTTTTAAATCTCCTCTGTGTTAGAAATATTACACAGATACTTCCACGAACTTTATAATAAGATTTACTTAGCGTGTGCTGAAGAGAAGACCAAAGCATTTATAACAACATCGTTTCCTTTGATGAGAATGGCAACAGATCTTTTATTACTCCTGCAGTATTGTAACTGAGATAAAGCATCTTCAGGGTTTATGGTGACAAAAAACACATTAAAACTGTGGCTGTTGTGGATGGTTTGATAAATCCCGGCAAACTAAAAATGTCAAAAATGTTAGTTCTCTATTAACTAATAAATACACATCTAGAAGTGTAATTGAATCTAAAAATGATGAATATGCACAACATTTATCAACTAAAGTATGTGACACTTACTGAATAACCACCTATACAATAAAATGGTTTCCAAACTAGGTCATGGAATGAAGTGTTTTGTAATAAAGATCATATTACTGCAACATTATACGTCAGGGGCAGCAGATAGGTCAAAACTGTGATGCAATTTAACTTGTATCGTCAATTTCATCAATATATTTTTCAATAAACATAATGATTACAGCTAAGTCAAGCTAATACTGAATGCTTTTCTGTGTTTAGAGTGAACTATTTCAATGTAGATGAAGGAATAGAACAGATGAATGCAACAGTCACGATATTCTCCAGAACCATAGGGCACATCTTTCTTTTTCCCCTCTCTTAACTTGATACTCTGCAAGTCACAAGGCTCAGAATAATGGCAAAAGAAATCTGGCCTGACTACTTACAGTGATAACCCTTATCAACTGATGCTACTCTGTTACTGAGGTTACACTATACAGTAGAGTGCAAGTCCTTTTATTCTGAGTGACAGAATCAAAAAAGTCATTGGGCTATTTCCATTGCTGATCTCTGAGATAGAGACATCCAAAAATCATAGTGCTTGCTACTCATAAGCACGTTGGCAGCAAAGCACTAGGCAGCACCTTTCAAAAGCTCTTCCAACATGAATAAATACATAACATAAGCAAAGAAAAACTCCAGACGTCAATAACCTAACTGTGCCACCTTCTTTAAACTCATCCACTACTAGAGCTGATAATATATTTGAGGATTATTTGAGCCCAAATTACATCTTTCTATAGTTTGTTTTCAAAAAAGGGAAAAAAAATAAACAAGAGTGCATTAAGAACCTAATTCTACCTTCTCTCATATCTCTCATATCTAAATACTATACCTTCCAAATATTAGCAGGTATTCAGAAATACAGTTCAGAAGGTGCGCCAAATGATTGGAGGCAGTTGGAAAGTGCGTTACAGTTGCAAAAAGTACATCCAAGTTATAAGTTCCTGTGTTGCTGTATTTTTTTGAAAGGGAATGTGTATTAACAGTTTGAAGGGAAATGAAAACTTGTATTGTTTGAAGGAGAGACCTGACAAAATGATTCAGTGATCCACTGCTGCTGTCTACTAAACTCAGTTACACATATTAAAAAAACCCATAATGTAAGACTAATATTGCTGTGTGGAATAGCAAACCAAGATGGATTGCACAAAAGTTGGAATTTACTGAGTTGTTCAGAAACTGACATGCATATTAACAGATCATTTAGTTGTGTAGGCACTAGGTACTAGCTCTAGGTATTACTGCAAAAGCTATGTTAAACAGTAGTGAATGAGTGACACAACAGTTTAGTTGGCAAAATATTAAATTTTCTCATTAAAGTAAAATTATTCTGGACAGGACCTCTTCCTGGGTCTAAAATCCTTACTTTAGAGATCACTCATCAAAGGGAAAATATAACTGCTTATACCAGACACAATTTTTTCCAATGTATGCATTGAAAGGATACCCAGGACTACTTTGTGGACATGGTTTTAAAACTGTGTACTGGTTCATATTTTAAATTTTACTGTTTTGTTTTGTTTTGTTTTGTTTCAGATAATGACTTTCTTTGTTCAGCTTTTCTAACAGGTGGAGTTTGTTTGTTGGATTTCTTAAGAAACTATTCAATTACTTCAAATTGCTTAATTATGTTTACATGTATTATTTATAATTATGTATTTACATGTATTTATTTTTGAGTTTCTTTGCAAATGTGTTAATTTTAGTATTGAAAGGCTTATAACGTCTGAACATGTGCTCAAGAAGCATGGCTGTCTGATCTGTGTCAAAATGCGTATTTTTGCAGCTACAAATCTAAAACTACAAATACTTGATTGGAGTTAATTTATGGAGTGACAATGTGATCATAAAAGTAATTAATACGTACTGTGCGATCCTTTTTATCCCTAAAAATGACTGTTCATATTTCTGGGTTATACATGGCAATATTCCTGTCCCTTATATTTTAATGCCTCTAGGATCTAAACGGTGGCAGTTTTTAGTGTTCCTTTTTTTCTCAACATACTTCTCTCTGCTACAATTCAGTTCTTAGTGATTTTTATCCTGCTTGAAAAACCTTTGTTGTAACATACTGCTGGTCAGCCAACAGGCAGATCAAAAGTGCTACCTTCTGAACGCGTGGTTGCCAACAAAGAGAGAGTTACTTACAGGAAACCAATCTGCTTTTAAGTGGCAATTACCCAGAAAATAACTAGATGTCCTGGAATGTCCTAGTATTCTTCTATCAAGGATTACTGTTTTAATTACATTTTTCCCAATTAGTAAATCTATGCTTAATGTATTACCTTGAAAATCATCTTTACTGTAAATCTTTGTATATCTTTTGAGAATTTGTTACTGGTAAAGACTGGGTTTGTTTGAGGGTTTATCTGGGGTTTGACTTAGTGACCCAGAGTAGAAAAAGACTGTTCCCTACGATCTTTAGTCATCCAACATCCCCCTCTCCTCAACCTCAAAAACAAAACCTAAACTAATCTGGTCTGATTCTCTAACAAATGTTACCAAAATGTCCTATTTGGACTTGAGCTTTCATAGCTGAATGCTTAAGCATGATCTCTGCCTAATAACTGCAAAAATAATCAAAGGAGAAAAAGAAAGGTAAAAATAAGAAGAAAATAAATAAATGAAATACAAAATCCTGCTACTACTAATATCATGTTTTCTAGTACCATTGTTCGCTTTTCTCCAAAAACCTGATTACCAAAAATCTGAATGAAGGTAGAAATGTTCATTTTAAGGAGTACTGCGCATTGTGTTGATACAGTCTCTACAAAGCTTTATATAACCTGATAACAGACTGAACAGGTTAGTCTCATGGCTGACAGTGCAGATTTCTTCAAAGTCAGTTAAAAATTTCCTTTACCCAATCCAGCACTTCTTCACTTTAGCTGCAAGTCCTCTGTGCCAGTACAGCGATTATTATTGAGGCCACACTGCAAAACTAAAAAATAAACTAAAATAACCCTCCTTCAGATTTATAGTTAAGATGGACCATTTCAATAATATGGTGAGTGATACAGCCCTACAAACAGTAACATTATTGCAACTGTCATGACAGTGACAAGTGGCCAGAGGAGTAGCAGAAGCTTCCCGTGCTGGCTTTGCCTTCAAAGCCAGAAAGTATATAAATGCATGGTCCAACATTGAAGGCTGGCTGCTGAAGATAGGGGATTTGAGAGGGTCCATTTCTTCGGAAACTTCATTGACTGGTCAGGCAGGGAGTACAAACATGGGAGTCACATGCACCTCAAGGTCTGTAGCTATTCTTTATATTATTGAATATATAGCCCCTGTTTTCGCACTGAATCTAAGCAATAATGAATTCAAAGTAATAGTTCCATATCTGATTGCATTCAGACTACTAGCAGTGTTTGAAAGGCTAATCTAATATGCCAATTTTTGGCTTAAATAATTTCTACACTGCAATAAGCAGTGATAAAAATTGTCTCAAGTGATGATTACTTTCCTTAAAATATATCACAGAATCACAGAATTGTAGAGGTTGGAAGGGACCTCGAGAGATCATTGAGTCCAACCTCCCTGCCAAAGCAGGTTCCCTACAGCAGGTCGCACAGCTAGGCGTCCAGGCAGGTCTTGAATATCTCCAGAGAAGGAGACTCCACAACCTCCCTGGGCAGCCTATTCCACTGCTCTGTCAACTGCACTGTGAAGAAATTCTTCCGCATATTGGTGCGGAACTTCCTATGCTCCAGTTTAAGGCCATTTCCCCTCGTCCTGTCCCCATAGACCACTGAAAAGAGATTCCCCATGTCCCTTTGTCTCCCGCACTTTAGATATTTGTAGACATTAATAAGATCCCCTCTCAGCCTTCTTTTCTCAAGGCTGAACAGACCCAGATTACTGAGCCTCTCCTCATAAGGGAGATGCTGTACACCCTTTATCATCTTTGTGGCCCTCCCCTGGACTCTTTCCAGGAGGTCCCTGTCTTTTATCTGCTGGGGAGTCCAGAACTGGATGCAATACTCCAGCTGAGGCCTGACCAGGGCAGAGTAGAGGGGGAGGATCACCTCCCTCGACCTGCTGGCATTGTTCTTTTTAATGCACCCTAGGATCCCATTGACCTTCTTGGCCACCAGGGCACACTGCTGGCTCATGGCCAGCCTGTTGTCCACCAGGACCCCCAGGTCCCTCTCTGCAGAGGTCCTCTCCAGCAGGTCATCCCCTAACCTGTACTGGTACATGCGGTTATTCCTCCCCAGGTGCAAGACTTTACACTTGCTTTTGTTAAACCTCATACAGTTTCTTACTGCCCCACTCTCCAGCCTGTCCAGGTCTTGCTGAATGGCAGCACAGCTTTCTGGCATGTCAGCCACTCCTCCCAGCTTTGTGTCATCAGTGGACTTCTGAGGGTGGACACTACCCCCTCATCAAGGTCGTTGATGAAGATGTTGAACAAGATCGTACCCAGCAAATATGAAATATTTGCAATATGAAATACTGTTGTGAAACACCACTCAAGTAGAGGGACACTGGCAAACTGAATGGCAGCAAAAATGTAGTTAATCATAAATAGGTGCTTTCTTTTCTAATAATCTTTGTTCTTTGTTATATTCAGTGTTACAGTGTACAAAGACATTTTAAAAAGTTTTTTTATTGGTTACAATGCATTTTATTTGCCTCTGCTTGACAGTTTAATCACTTAGTAATTATTGCAGGAATCTGAACAAACGTAGATCAGTTAATGAAAAATGGCTTCGTATGTTTCACTTAAATATTGCACAGGATTATCCCTATCTAAAAAATGATGAGCAACTATGAAATTAAAGAGAAAGAAAATATATTTCATCAGGAGACATGAGTGTGTATTAAATCAGAATAATTGATTCCTCTGATTATTTAAAGCCATAAAATGTGCATTGGCTATATATAATGGGACCACTATCAGGTAGCATTCAGAGAATAGTAAATACAGTGTGAAAGTGTCCAGAAAAGGTTTTTTTTGCCTTTTCCATTTTATTTTTGGCCAGAGACTTAACATAATTAAACTTTCAACTGTAGAGATGGAAGATTTTATTTTTGCTCAGAACAAAAAACTTTGTTGTGCTTTTCAGCCCTCTGGAACACAGAATTGACATTTTCCATATTAAAATCTGTACAGAGTGATGAGAAGTATACTCAAGTAAACTTAAGTAAAATTTCCAAGAATGCACAAGTAATTTAATTCAATGCACTTTCTATAGGGAGCTTGTTTGATGAAGCACAAATCTGTTGCTGGTGCTTGATTTTACTTCTCATTCACAAGTATCCTATTCAGGTTAGGCAATTAAATGAGCTACAGGGAGTAGATCCATGCTTTAGGCATTTGTGGACTCTGTTAGCAGTTTAGTTTCAACAATTTAAAATGTAGGATCCAGGATCCAGTTCCCTGTGCTTCTTTCCTTCTCATCACAGTGTCTCCCCATCTATAGTGAAAACACATTCTAAAGATTAATACATTGGAGGAATGTCTGTATTTAAGCCTCTGATTTCAAACCCAGAATCAAAACTGTGTAAAAAGATGTAACAGTTTCATGATTTAAATACAGGAAATAGTATTAATGGTTCATATGGGAAATCTTATACTGGTAAATCTCAGCAGTAGCAGCATTTGTTTTGGCTCTGGTAGGTCATCCATGAGTAAAAATGTCTTCCCTCCCTCCTTATCCAATTCTCCACACGTGTAGGCACATAGGTATGCACAAGGATGTACACATGCTTTAGTCAGAGCACTCTCCTCTTTCCCTTCTCAATCAGATACAACAACTACAATGGCAGATCCATGCACATGGACAAGAAGTTTATCTATTTCTTCCCTTTGTCTTTGAAATCAGATTCTGCAGTAGGAACAGCAGCTTTGGGCTGCCAGACAGGCATGCATATGCAGATGCACCTTCAACAACCATTCCTCCTTCATTCAACAAAAAGTATCTGCAGTTTATCATGGTTTTCTCTGATAAACTCACTACAGCTCCATAATAGCTCACAAAATATAGTAAAAAGGACAAAAAACGAAGCATACCTTGAATTTTGCCAGAATTCAGGCCTGAGGAATTTTACATCAAAAGATGAAAGCACTAGAGGCTGCGAGAAAGCACTCAGAAAACCTTGCCTATAGGATCTCATAATCCAGTTCTTTCTAGAACAGATGTGTAGAAAATAGACATCTTGCTCTTAGTGGAAATTCTTGGTGAAAATAAAAACTCTTGGTGAAAAATATAAATTCATCCTAATAATTGGATAAATAGGATTATTTTCACATTTATTCCATGTATTATAGTTGTGAGTGGAAAGAAAAGGAGCATATACAGACCATATGTACAAGCTCACATTAACAGTGCAAACACGTCTCATCTGCCCTAAGTTATGTAATAATCTCTGCCCACATTTCAAAAATAATTGAAGTGAAAAAATCCAGTTAAAAAATGCATTTTAAAAACAGAAAACTGTGCTATTGCAGTTTTTAAATTATCACACTAAGTACCTTAGTGGTTTATTGTCTATTCTTCTTCCAACTAGCATATGAGAAAACTCAAATTTTTGCTTCAGGGAAAAAAGAGGAGTATATTGCCAACACTGCAGTCCCCCTATCATGCAGCCTCTCAGTGCTTTGGCAAGTTGTTTTGCTGCTCTGAATGAACTCTTCTCTGTCTGCTCCACTGACATTAGGGTGGAAATTGTATCTGCTCTAAGTGGCTTTAATGTACATCATCTTCCTCTTTCTGTCTCTCCTTGTTACATAGCTATGTAGGTGGCCTTTAGTTAGGTATGCTGCTATTATTTCAAGGGCAATGGCAGGGGTAAGCAAGCATGTGGGTCCCTTATGGGGATTTTAAATGCATTAAATTAACTGGATTTCCATTTCAGGAAGAGTCTGGGAGCAATCTGAAAGTTTCTGTATTGGATGAGTCACCCCCTTTTGTTATCAAAGAATGTCAATCACCAGATAAATGATCACCTGTCTGGAAATGAGGACACGGTTAAAGAAACATCCCAATCACCCTGGAGAAGCTTTAGGACTGCAAAACAGACTTCAATTCTTGGCTATATTGGTGGCTGAAAAGTGGAAAATGCTAAGGAGACATTCATCTGTTCTATTTTATATGGAAAAGTGATGAGGAATTCTGGATCTGTAACAGTAATTTGTGGACTTCGTCTGATTACTCCTGCAATATATTAAAATTGTATGAGAAATTATTGCATTGTTATAATAAAGAGTATTTTTAGGCAATTAGAATAAGCAAGAAGCACAAAATCACATTTATTACATTTTACTGCTGTAGATTCCTTATAGTTCAAAAAATAAAATCATGAGACATTCAGAAAGATGACTTATGCAGGAGGTATTATGACCAATAGACCTTATGAAATAGATGGAACTTTTTATTAGGGTTGAGTAAATCAAATAACAAGTATGCTGAGTAGCATACATATCAGGTATATCAATGATATGAGTAGGGCTTTATTCTCTTTATGTCTTCAATATTTCCACAGCAGTGGAAATTCATTCACTTCAGTGGGGCAACTGTACGAATATGTGTTAAGAAAGTTTTATCTCATTGCTTATATTCTCATTTTTACATATCTGAATATCACAATTTCTGTTTAATGTTTTTTTCTACTAAAAGGATAACTTTTTCAAAACTGTTTGACAAATGCCTTTTCCCATTTTCAGAACTCATGTAAGTACTTAAGCATTTTTAACTAGAACTATCTGTTTCAAGGAGATTTAATGCATGTCACATTAGAAAGCAGAACTTAGGTATTTTAAAAGTGTATCCTGAATTCTTAGTTGTGTTGTATGCAACAAAAATGAATGTATGAAAGAATGGCATGAAAATCCACCCAATGCCAACATTAATTAAAAATTAATTAAAAAATTCCTGTTCTTCTTGACTCTAAAGTATTTTCTCTACCTGTTCCTCTCCCAGTACAATTTTGGAAACCTTACATACTGGATAAGGTTACTATGTTCTACCATTCTCTGTAAAAACAAGGTTCAGAAATTGAATAGAACAGAAATGAAAATGGAAATAGAAATAGAACATGAAATTTCCAAAGGCAGGATGAAGAGAAAATAGCTATGATGACTGTAGGCATGACAATTCCTTGGAGAGAAGATACAGACACCTAAACTTAATTTAGGAACAAATCTTCAGGAAAAAAATACTTGTTTCAGCTGAAGCCAATAGGAATTTGATTGTAAAATATATGTAATTTTTTTTCTATTCTCAGAAATAGTTTGGAAGACAAATAATAACACTCAAAGCTGAGAAGCAGAGGAAGCTTTCCACTGATTGCAGTTGATGTCATTTTCTTTACTGTCTATATTGCACAACATAGTTTCACAGAGATGTACTTGGAAAATGGTAAAGATCATGTCTTCCACTTTCAACAGGGATAACAGAAAGTTTAGGTCGGGAGAAACCTCAACAGATCTTGAAGCTTAATGCACCAAGGTATGCACTCATTAGTGCTCCTTAAGAACAACAGCACAAAGCTGAATGGTCTAACAGATGTTTTAATGGAAAAAAACACAGTCTCTCCCTCTCCAGCACAAGGAATAACAAAGTCATAATCTCATGCTCCCCAGAATTTCTTACTTGTCACACAATTATGAGATTGTTTGCTCAGGGGTCATCAGATCCTCCTCAGGTTTTTAGCTCAACCACTAGATAATCTGCTCAACCATTCAGTTAGCTCAAGTTGGAGAGTGATGCTTGAAGTTCTTGAAGATTTTGATCTCCAGGTATACATAGATATGTGGAACTTACACAGGTAGATTTTCAGGAGCATGCTCTTCTTTTTTTTTTAAACAATTTTTAGAAAAAACATTTTTCTTGTCAATGAACATAGATATACTTGTAAAACTCATTTTGTAGTACACTTGCTGAGACTGAATTCACTAGCATTGTAACAGAAATGGTTTGAACTAACGCTGCACAGGATTCCACATCTACTGTGTCTCAAATGACATAGACATATGTCCTTACATACTGATAAGTATAACACAAAACATCCTCTAGGTTTCTTTTATGAAAGACAGCAGAAATGTGAAAATAATTTAAATGTTTCCATAGCAAATTAAAAATTGATGCTATGGAGAGTATGATAATGATAGATGCACTAATCTAGAAGGGATTACTGTATGTCAGAACTCATTCCTTTTTCTATCACAGATTTCTTCTAAAAACTTAGAACAGTCACTATCTCTGCATGCCACAAACTCTCATTTGTCAAAACCAGTATAGTATTTCCATACTTTTGAACTTTTTCTCTCTTTAGACTTTCTTCTCTCCAAGAGAAAGGACAAACCGTCAGTCTGTCCAGCGTACGCTGAAGACAAAGAAAGAAGTATGGCATGCCTCAACAGCTAAGCTAGAAGAATCAATCTGAGCTTGGTCTCCGCAAAGAAGAGACAGGCAAAATTAACTTTCTTATATTAAATCTTGTAAAGCTCCTCTCTTCAGAAATCTAAATAATTTCAGACCTCATGCTTTATGTGAGCTTTCAAGGCACTGTGTTTGCCCAAGTATTAAGAATAGAAATAAAAGAGCATTAGCATGTACATTACATTAAAAGGCGATATAACAACAGCAAGAGTTTGAACTAATGTTCACCAAAATTAAAGCAAATTTATTTCCATCCCTATTTGACTATATTATCTTGCAATATATTTCTGGATTTCATTCTGTCTTTCCTGTTGTGATATCTTCTGCTTCACTGAATTGGTTTTTTTCAAAGAAAAATGAATGACAAGTGGCTGTTATGGTAAGATTTGTACTTTATATGTTGTAGACACTGTAAAATTTATAATTAGTGAGACTGAGTGTTTCAGAAAAAGCACATTAAGGAAGCTGAAAATGGTTCTCAGATTTTACCTCTCTCCCTTTCATGATATCCAAAGTAATACAAGATTTATTACTCATTCTAGGTCCCCAAAAGTATTTAAGTATTGCAAAAATATTGTAGTCAGAAGCCTAATTCTCATTGATTTCTCACTGATGTGAATTAAACATCTAAAATATAAGAACCTAACCAAACATTTTCAGGAAGTCATTAATTTGCCTATCAAAGAAAATACTATGTACTTGCAACTGTGGACAATAGAAACGTTGCTATCAAATTGATGCAACATCTAAATAATATGAACAGATAGAGATAATTTTTAAAAATTAGGTACCGATGTATCAAATTTGTTATCTCAAGCTTGCAAATATTTTGAATATTTTTTATCATAACATTTTTTTCTTAGTTCTTCAATGCTTACCTGGAATACTACTAATGAGAAATAATTTCTCAACTATCCATAAAAATCCACAGATTATCAAGCGCAAAGGAAAGAAAAGACTTTGTTAATATTTCATATTGTATATTCACCACAACAATAACAATAGTTTTTACTGTAAGACTGGAGGAGATCATAGAATCATAGAATGGTTCAGGTTGGAAGGGACCTTAGAGATCATCTTGTTCCAACCCCCCTGCCATGGGCAAGGACACCTCCCACTAGACCAGGTTGCCCAAAGCCCCATCCAGCCTGGCTTTGAATACTTCCAGGGAGGGAGCATCAACGACTTCCCTGGGCAACCTGTTCCAGTGTCTCACCACCCTCACAGTGAAGAATTTCCTCCTTATATCCAGCCTAAATCTACCCTCTTCCAGTTTATAACCATTACCCCTTGTCCTGTCATTATCTATCCTTGTAAAAAGCCCCTCCCCAGCTTTCCTGTAGGCCCCCTTCAGGTACTGGAAGGCTGCTATCACGCCCCCCCGCAGCCTTCTCTTCTCCAGGCTGAAGAGCCCCAACTCTCTCAGCCTGTCCTCGTAGGGGAGGTGCTCCAGCCCTCTGATCATCCTCGTGGCCCTCCTCTGGACCCGCTCCAACAGCTCCACATCCTTCTTGTGTTGGGGGCCCCAGAACTGGACACAATACTCCAGGTGAGGTCTCACGAGAGCAGAGTAGAGGGGCAGAATCACCTCCCTCGACCTGCTGGCCACACTTCTCTTGATGCAGCCCAGGATGCGGTTGGCCTTCTGGGCTGCAAGCGCACACTGCCGGCTCATGTTGAGTTTCTCGTCAACACACACCCCCAAGTCCCTCTCCTCAGGGCTACTCTCAAGCCATTCTCCGCCCAGCCTGTATGTGTACTTGGGATTGCTCCGACCCAGGTGCAGGACCTTGCACTTGGCTTTGTTGAACTTCATGAGGTTGGCATGGGCCCACCTCTCAAGCCTGTCCAGGTCCCTCTGGATGGCATCCCTTCCCTCTGGCGTGTCGACTGCACCACACAGCTTGGCATCATCTGCAAACTTGCTGAGGGTGCATTCGATCCCACTGTCCATGTCACCGACAAAGATGTTAAACAGCACTGGTCCCAGTACCGATCCCTGAGGAACACCACTCGTCACTGGTCTCCATTCAGACACTGAGCCATTGACCGCCACTCTCTGAGTGCGGCCATCCAGCCAGTTCCTTATCCAGCGAGTGGTTCGTCCATCAAACCCATATTTATCCAGTTTATCAACCAGGATGCTGTGCGGGACAGTGTCAAACGCCTTGCACAAGTCCAGGTAGATGACGTCGGTTGCTCTCCCTTTATCCACTGTTGCTGTGACTCCATCATAGAAGGCCACCAGGTTTGTCAGGCACGATTTGCCCTTGGTGAAGCCATGTTGGTTACTGCCAATCACCTCATCTTGATTTTCCATGTGCCTTAGTAGAGCCTTCAGGAGGATCTGCTCCATGATCTTGCCAGGCACAGAGGTGAGACTGACCGGCCTGTAGTTTCCAGGATCTTCTTTTTTCCCCTTCTTGAAAATGGGGGTTATGTTCCCCCTTTTCCAGTCAGTGGGAACTTCACCAGACTGCCATGACCTTTCAAATATGATGGAGAGTGGCCTGGCAACCTCATCCGCCAGTTCCTTCAGGGCCCGTGGATGAATCTCATCAGGCCCCATGGACTTGTATACCTTCAGGTTCTTCAGGTGGTCTCGAACCTGATCTTCACTTACAGTGGGCAGTTCTTCCTTCTCCCAGTTCTTACCTTCTCTTTCTGCAGTTTGGGTGGTGTGTCTAGAGCCTTTGCCAGTGAAGACTGAGGCAAAGAGATCAACTAAATAATGTCTGTATGATAATAATAATATAAAGAAAAGGTGAGGAAATATGATGAATATATGTTTTATATATATATAAAAAGAAACACACTATGTATTTATTGAATTCATAAATTTATGCAAACATAAATTAAGATTAATTAAATTTTAGTTCTCATATTTACAAAGTTTCAGGATTTGATTTTCCATCCCTTATTTATTTAAAGACATTGCAGATGTAGAAAACTTAATTAATAAGAATATCATTGCAAATATTAGTCTTTGTTTTCCAAAGCAAGGCAAAAGCAGGAATATGTATGCTAATAGGTGACCAGATTGAGGAACATTTCCTGTTCAAGTATCGCATCACCATCATGGCCCAGAAACTTGATGCGCTACCCACTTAACCATCTGTTCTATTCTATATCTAAAATTTTAGCTATTTAATTTCAGAAATTGAGATTCTAACTGGTACACATATAATGTTTCTTGTAAATGTAAAATGTGTAATTATTACTTCTGCATAAAAAGACAAATGTCGTCATCCATTTTGGGTATTTGGGACAAATTAGCTCTGCTGATATAAAGGCTACAATATAAATAATAAAGACTATAATATAAATAATGCAGGAAAATAGAAGAGTTGTTGATGATTTGAGTATTGTGTCCAGTTCTGGGGCCCCCAACACAAGAAGGATGTGGAGCTGTTGGAGCGGGTCCAGAGGAGGGCCACAAGGATGATCAGAGGGCTGGAGCACCTCCCCTACGAGGACAGGCTGAGAGAGTTGGGGCTCTTCAGCCTGGAGAAGAGAAGGCTGCGGGGGGACCTGATAGCAGCCTTCCAGTACCTGAAGGGGGCCTACAGGAAAGCTGGGGAGGGGCTTTTTACAAGGATAGATAATGACAGGACAAGGGGTAATGGTTATAAACTGGAAGAGGGTAGATTTAGACTAGATATAAGGAGGAAATTCTTCACTGTGAGGGTGGTGAGACACTGGAACAGGTTGCCCAGGGAAGTCGTTGATGCTCCCTCCCTGGAAGTATTCAAAGCCAGGCTGGATGGGGCTTTGGGCAACCTGGTCTAGTGGGAGGTGTCCTTGCCCATGGCAGGGGGGTTGGAACAAGATGATCTCTAAGGTCCCTTCCAACCTGAACCATTCTATGATTCTATGATTCTATGATTAGAAAGAACGATAACTACACTTTCTCCCCATTTGCAGTCACACCTGCTTAGAGATTAAATTGCATTTTTATGCTGCATTAAAAGAGCATTTTCTACAGGAATGCATTATGTTTCTGAAAGGCAACTGCAGATGTTTTTTTGATCTCAGTAATATTTCATGTTCTACAGCAAGTATTTGTGCTGTCTATTAATCCCTAATCCCACTTCTAAGAGAGAAGAAAATAAAAGTATTGTCACTGAGAGCACCAGCCATACACTCCTATTCTTTTTGAACAGTTCTCTGAACATTTCCTACTCTTTTTGAATATCTTTTACATCCTTTTAACCTTCAGAACCATGCAGAATGAAGTTTAATCTAATGTTTGATCTGAATACAACGTTCTACCATTGTCGCTCCCAGCTGATTCTCAGTCTGGGAATTCAAGTTCTTATCCATGCACTTCCAGTTCCCAGCACCTATAGTAACTATATCAGTTTTGATCATTATATTTGGTAACAAAATTAATACAAATTATTTTATTTTAAAGGTGGCAAGTTTATATTCTTCAGGAACTACTGGTCATTATTTCTTTCAGGCCTTCTTTCAGACTTCACTGAATTGCTTCTCGTCTAGATCATAGAATTATAGAATCATTAAGGTTGGAAAAGACCTCTAAGATAATCTAGTCAATCCATCAGCCCATCACCACCATGCCCACCAAACCATTCCCTACATGTCCCTAAGAGCTACATCTACATAGAGTCATAGAATCATAGAATGATTCAGGTTGGAAGGGACCTTAGAGATCATCTTGTTCCAACCCCCCTGCCATTGGCAAGGACGCCTCCCACTAGACCAGGTTGCCCAATGCCCCATCCAGCCTGGCTTTGAATACTTCCAGGGAGGAGGCATCAACAACTTCTTTGGGCAACCTGTTCCAGTGTCTCACCACCCTCACAGGGAAGAATTTCTTCCTTATATCTAGTCTAAATCTACCCTCTTCCAGTTTATAACCATTACCCCTTGTCCTGTCATTACGTATCCTTGTAAAAAGCCCCTCCCCAGCTTTCCTGTAGGCCCCCTTCAGGTACTGGAAGGATGCTATCAGGTTCCCCCGCAGCCTTCTCTTCTCCAGGCTGAAGAGTCCTAACTCTCTCAGCCTGTCCTCGTAGGGGAGGTGCTCCAGCCCATACATGTTTCTGGAAAACCTCCAGGAATGATGACTTCACTGCTTCCTTGAGCAGTCTGTTCCAATGCTTGACTGCCCTTTCAGAGAAGATTTTCATAATATTCAACCTGAAAATGATGCCATTTAAGAAATGAGAAACACACATCTTTGTAGTGTATTTGTAGCTACTCACAATGAAACTGAATAGGTTGTTTAATGTCTCCTAGAATCAAAAGAAACAGCAAGAAAAAGTCTGTTGTGCAACTCTGCATCACCAGAAATTATAAGGTGAGATTATAAGGATGTTTTATCTGTGTGGAGTAGTTGTAATATTATAAACAGACACGGGTTTGCCTGCAGACATCTGTGGTCATTCTTCGTTCTGTGAAGTATAATTTTGAACAGGTTGGTGAAGAAGAGACAGCAGATCAGCATATAAAGTTCAAGTAAAATCGACCAGTTGTTAAAAACAGTTCAACAGAGCATACACTAGATACACAAAGCCAAAATGAGTGTTCTTATCAAAGAATGCCAGCAGGTAGATAATCACATTCATAGGTGAATTAGAGTCTTTAATAATTGTTTGGACAAATTCAGCATTCTTGTGTTTGCTCTAGAATAAATCCAATCTATCAGGTGAAATGTATCTGAAGTTTATTTTAAGGTGAAAAAAACCCAAAATATTCCTTTCACTCAGTTACAGGATTTGCCCTGAATACAGAATGTCTATTGTTTGTTCATGGCATACTAAAAAAACACATTTCCTTTTTTCATTAAAGGACAGATCAGACTGCACTACAGTAGGTACTTATCTCTTCTGCTTAACAGGTTCAGAAATACTTTTAGAGGATTTCAACAATAAACCTGAAATTTTATTGTATATTGTTAGCTTTCTGGGGGTCCTGTGATACTTCTTGGAACAGGATATAACTGCTGTTTGGAGATATACACATTGCAGGGTTCCTAGAATGCGTCTACACACATGTACACAGGAAATGAAAGACAAACCTATTGCTATGTAGTTTCCAATCATTCCAGTTTCTACCTCTGAGAGCTTTATAAGCTCTGCAGCCTGATCATACATTATGTATGGCTGGTCACTGAGATGAGTTCTTATCCATGAAGACAGCACATAATCAGGGACAACTCCCAGAATTTTCCTGTTCTACAACTTCTTTTTTCTCCAGACCATTTTTCTTCATGTTGCTATTCCTTTCAAAAATACAGTAGGTGATGAACTGTAATGATAGGAGCTTAACACATAGAAGTAATTCTACAGTAAAACTCCTTGTAACACTGTAAGTGAGGAAAATGATTCATGAGGAAGCAAATTATCCTTGAAATCTTTCAGCTGGCCGTTTACATCAGTTTATAAACCAGAAACAGAGATGATTCTTAAAGCACTTAGTGACATTCTTAGTGGCTGGGATAGCCACTTTGGATGGCATAATTGACCAACAATTCTTTGCCATTACGTGAAATCTTCTAGTCAATGATTTTTATGAATCAGCACTTCATAAGAAGGGTAAATAATAATAATAAGAAATAAACATGTAAACAAATAATCTCAGTTTTCTGGTGTTACATCATCTGTTGAACAATCATTTATTTTCTTGCTGCTTTGCAAATATTTAGCTGGCCTACTTTCGGACAAATTGTTTTTACTGAGCACAGAGGATAGAATTTCTTCTCCTTTTCAAGATAGCATTTGACAGCTGGACTGAGCCTTGGAAAAACATATATATTACACGAAAATTCTTAAATCTAATCTTATTAAGCGACTAAAATTCAGATACATGATAATGAAAAATAAAACAACAATTTTCAGGAACCAGTATCAGTGCTTGAATCAAGAAATGCTATTAATCTATCTCTCTGTCTTATTTCCTGCTAGGTATTTGTATTTATTTGCAATTACTAAAGGCTTTAAATTCTTTATCTCATGGCAGATAAGGAATTCTTTAACCATTAAAAAGAACAAAATTATTCCATATATCAGAACTTTGAAAGAAGTACATTCAACTGGAAGTATCACAGGATCCAATCTTATCTGGGCAGGGGGAGGTGGGGAAAGAATTTTAGATTTATGGAGTGCATAGATGAACAGATGACCTACAGTTTAGTGGAAAACAGTTTCTAGAATTAGGGTGAACTCCCAAACACATCCATCACAAATGAAGTACATTTGTGAATAAGATTTCCAAAGCAGTGTTCCAGATCCCTCAAAGCCATTACATACGTAGTTCATATGAACTTTCTGACAGAACTGTTGAACATTGTGTAACTGGAATGCCATGTAAGGGCACTTTTACACACAGACTAGACAAGAAGGAGAACTTATTTCGGTAATAGAGAAGGAAATGTTTTTCACATTGTATTTTTTCTTCATCTGTGCATATGGCTAGTTAAGAGAATCATCTGCACATGTAAATATTTGTGCCTGATAGCTCTGTGCAAGATGTTCAAGTTCATAGGCTGTACTCAATCATTGCATCTGGCAGGATGCAATTATTCTAGATTAAACTGTAGCTGAGAGAGCTAATTTTGGATTCCTTGAGCAATTTGCATTCTTTGACTTAAGCTTTTGCCCCCTGGTTCTTCAATTTGACACCAACTTGAATAATCTTGTATCAATTGTCCTCCTCAGCCTCTTCACAGCGGAACTGGTTAAAGTCTCTTCTTAATCTTTTCTTTCTAAAAAATCTGAACTTTGATTTTCTAACCTTCTGAATAACTAAAGTCCTCGAGTCTCAGTTCTGAATTCTCTTTCCTACCCTTTCCCTTACTGGCTCATTTCCTTAGTGTCTCTGCTATAATGAGCTGATTAGAACTGCTCAACATATTCCAAACGTGGCCTCACTCACTGCTGCTTGTTATTGTGTCAAAATTATATCATCTTACATTTAGTGTGCACACAACAATTCTACTGTATTTGAGAAGATGCTTGATCTGTCTCAAAAGCAGATTCTCCAAAACCGTACAATTTCTAAGCTATCTCATTCTGGGTGGGATGTACACTGTGCTTTCTTCAGTTTTGAATAACTTATCTTGTTCCAAGATGAGACTCATATTATTTCTAGTAGTCTGTTCTCTTCTGAAAATCAGCAAATTGTGTGCTTTCTGCTTTGATGATCTTTCAAATCTTTTTTTTTTGAATGAATAATTTACAAACGCCCATCAACTCCTTTGCAGTCTGAGAGTGCACAACAAACTTTTGAATAATTAGCTCTGCAGGCTAAAATCTTCTTCAAAACCCAATAAACTAAGTAAGCAGAATTTGAATCTGTGCACAATCAAAATTGATTATGGATTAGGGTGATCAGTAGGCACAACATATCCATCAGATCAGGTATTAGACTGTTCAAACCGATGCCTGCTTTTGACTGTTTTAAAATAGATATTTGTACTCTGTACACGTCTCTTCATACAGCACTGTTATACAAGGGTATCCAACTTTGCCCTTTCTTAGTAATCTGATTGTTATGGTGTATCAAAACCCATCTTCAGAAATATCAAAACAACCATCTTCAATAGCACTATTCAGCTCCATGCAGAGTGCGTGTAAGATGCTTGTTCTCAGAATAAAGCAGTAGTATACAAGCAACATTCATGTGCTGTTTTGGATATATAAATAGCTTTTTTCTTCCTCTGTACTCTCTCTCTTTTAACAGAGAAACATTTCTTTTTTTTAACAGAGAAACAAAAATGAAACAAAGATAAACACAGAAAAATACAGTAAAAATATACAGACTTCTGTTCTTACTGAAGACTATTTCCACATCAGTTCCTTACTGTCATATCCTTCACCAGATTTCCCATCAGACTGTAAAGTCAGACAGAATAACTATGAATTTTATATTAACCCAGTGTCCTCCAGGACTACATTTTATCAGATCACAGCCAAATCTAATCAGAAAGTTGCATTCTTAGTAAAGAATGAGATCCAATCTTGTTTTATACTTTTTCATCCTGGACTTATGTAAGAATTAGATGGTCTAAACTGAATGGACATGTGAGGAAATGTTCCAGGTATGTTACCTCTGCTTCTCTTCACTGTCACTAAAGATGAAAGAAGAACTTCGAGTTTTCTTTCTCTCTTTTTATGGGATGAACACCCTCTCCTCTACAATGCATTTACGCTACTGATAAACTGTGTGAGAGGGAAGGGAAAATCACTCTTTTTTTCCCTCTCGATTCCTTTTCACTCCTTTTCACTCATTTTCTATAGTAGTCATTGCCTAATTTTGCCTATAAGTAAGTTGACATATTTGAATACGAAACAGCACTTATGTCAAAGTGCCTGTTTATCCATAATGTTTGTTATTGCTGTTAGAAAGTTGCCTAATTTTTTAATCAAAGTAGTTGACCAGTTGTGGTTGGAAAACTCAATAAACTGTTTTGCATTGTTCCTCTGAATCACAGTCCAACTCCCGTTTCTCCTGCAACTCCTCCCAAGCAGGGACTGCCTCATTATAGTGGAATTTCAAAGATCCACCTTCCTCGCAACCCACCAAGTGGGATGAGACAGCATGGTATAGACAAAATGATCCTACAGACTTTGTCAGCAACACACATTCTTGGGTGGAATGCAAAAAAAGGGCAAATTCAATTCTGCATCATTTTTTGTGTTGCACTTTAATGCTTTTTCTCAAGCCTCACAGGAGTGTGCCCTATGATTATTTGGACTGTAAAAAGCTGAGTTACTGTTCATTTCCTTTCTAGTGGGTTTTGAGAGGATCTGCTTAAGGAACTGCTCAAGGGTGGACTAAAGGACTGATGCCTGCATCACAACAGTTTAAACCATAATTTCCCTGCAAAGCATGTCATTACCAGACAGAGAATAAGTTGAACTTGTATGTTTTCCTGTAGTCCAAGATAAGCCTGCTAGCCTGGTATGAAGGCAATAATAAATTTACATGAGATTTTCCATAAATGAACAGGACTTAGCTAAAAACCCAGTTAAGCTTTGCAGTTGATTATGTTTATGCACTTCAGGACAGAACATAAGGGCACAAATAATGCCTCAAGCAATCAGCATGAATTTCAGCAGGAAACATATTTTGAGATATTCTGCAACTTGAACACCTTACTGTATTTTTTTTTTCACGACTCATTTTATATATGATAAGTAAGTTAGAGGAAAAATGTGCAGTCCAATAGCCTTTTAAAACAAAAAGAGCTTTCCATTGGCATCAAATGACTTGAATAAGGCCCTCTAGGAAAAAAATAAAGTCATAAACAGCCCACATCAAATATATAGTGGAGGGAAAAGCAGTCAGTATATAAAACAAGCTGGTCTTAGAAACATCTTATGGAAAAGAAAAAAATTCATTCAGGTTCCTCATAACAGTTCAACATCAGAATTTAAAAAATCAGCATGGGAAAATGAGAGAGAGAAGTATAAAGGTCCTAAATCCTCATGAACTGTTTCTCCATTCAAGATGTCATCCCTCATTAAATTGCTTCTCTGGTTTCTCATTCCTTGATACCTTTGGTAGACGTAGTATCTTTCCTCCTTCTTCCTCCGTTGCATCTTGTTCTGATTTATTCCATTTCAGCATTAAAATATGTGTTATATGACTCCAAACAGGAGAAAATTCTCCTCTTTGAATTCAATACTCAAACTGTTTGCTGATAGAAGAATGTTTTCTTATGATCAATTAGCTAATCTTTAAGACACAAATAAAACAAAAATGGCGGTGTTCTTCAGGTGCCAAGTGTTATACTTCTGCAATTACTTGCGGAAAGTAGTCTTAAATTTGCTAGGAAATGGCAATTTTTTGTCCACCAAGAGAACAAAGTCAACTATTTCAAAGACATTTTTAGGCTTTCATCCTTGTTGGAACCAAGTCCATACATAGAAGAACAGCAATATAAGAAGTTCAGAGAGAGCTTACACCTCCCAAAAATCAGTATAATACCTTCATTCCAGAATAATAAAACTACTCACAAATGCATAGGTGTTCTGTGAGTCTACAAATAACAATATTATTGTCAGTTCTTAACATAGGCAAAATATAATCTCAAAAATGATTTTAAAGTGCTAACCAAATAAAGGCAATAACCCAGCAAACAGTTCTGTGGAGCTAAGTCCTGCTTTCTGCAGAACTTGGGAGGGAAATCAGAACCTATAAGCTTAGAGAGACTGACAAAACTATATGCAAAGTAAATATTTCTGATAATATCGTGGTAACCAATTGTCTTGTTTTTGATTGTGATAGTATAAACTTTCTTTCTAGTAGCTGGTATGGCGCTGTGTTTTGGATTTTGGATAAAAGCAATGTTGGTAACACCCTGATGTTTTTATTGTTGCTGAGCAGTGCTGCAGAGAGCCAAGGATGTTTCAGCTTCTCATGCTGCCCTGCCAGTGAGTGGGCTGGGGGACACAACGAGTTAAGAGGAGTCAGAACCAGGACAGCTGACCTCAGCTAGCCAAAGTGATGTCCCATACCACGTGGCATCATGCTGAGCAATAAAACTGGGGGAGTTGGTTGGGGGGGCCAGCTGCTGCTCGAGAACTAGCCGGACAGCAGTGGTGAGCAATTGTGCTGTGCATCACTTGTTCTGCATATTCTTTTATTGTTACTATTATTTATTATTTTCCGTTCGTTTTTTTTTCTACTATCTTTATCTCAATCGACATGTTTTGCTTTTTCTGATACTCTCCTGGATCCCATTGAGCAGGAGTGAGCAGATGGCTGTGCGGTGCTGAGCTGACTGCTGGGTTAAACCACAACCACTTTCCTACTGCTATGAAATACAGGCTAAAGTATCACAAACTAATTATGTACATTACATAAGTTTTGCTAACCTTCATAATTACTAGTGATTAGCATATATGAGGACTCCAAAAATAATGCTTTCTATTTTATTATGTTAGCCCATCAGAGATGGATGTCGGTGGTCTGGCAGTAGAGGTTGAACCTTCTTGCCAATATTCCGTTACATTTTGTTGCCATGCAACAGATGGCAGCAGAGGGGCAGTCTGACACAATGACGTCTGACATGAAGTGTGTATGAAGCAAAGGGGTGGCATTGAATTCCTCCGTGCAGAAAATATTTCACCCATTGATATTCACTGACGTTTGCTGAATATTTATGGAGACCAAAAAGTGGATGTGAGCACAGCGAGGTGGTGAGTGGTGTGTTTCAGCAGTGGCAGATGCCAAATGCAGGATGTTCCTCCACCATTGCAAGGCAGCAGCAAGACAGCTCCTGCCTTCTGGCACCAAACCCTGCATGGACACAGTGGACACAGTACCTCCACTTTCACCATTAAACATCACTTCAGTGTTGACAGCAGCAGTTCTCTAAAGCATTGGCAAAGGATGTATAAAGTTATCCTGCAGGTGAGCTGCCACCAATTGGGCTGTTTTGATTAACATATGTAGAATGCAGTTAGTGCTTGGTATGCAGTACATACATCTCAACTAAATTTAAACTAGAGAGGATCTGTTGCCAATGTAGCTGCAGCAGAAGCAACAGAAGACTGAAACACTTCACTAGCAATATCATCAGGAGCTTTGTGCTGCCCTAAGACATCAGCAGTTTGAAGGGGATTTGAATATGACTTCACTTCAGCGGATACATGATGTCCTACAGCTGTAGTCACTTCAGAAACAACAAGAAAGAGGTACCTAGAATCCATTTATGACACATAAAGGTTTTGTCTAAGGATAGGGATCTCCAGTGAACCTGCAATGAAATATAGGTTTATTTAATAACTGAGCGAAGGTCGATTGTAAACCATTTGCGGGGTGATGCAACATTCCTGACCTACTGATCTGACAACATTAAGACCATCTGTAGCTACAGAACAGATTTTGTGACCTCAGTCCAGCTGCCATATCTTATTTGCATATTTAGAGAAATATAAGATTAGTTATTAAAATGCTAAGTGCATTAAAAATATTTAGCTACTTCATCTGCATAACTGTAAGCATTATTTTTTGATTCACGATTGGTTTAATTATGGTAACCTAATTTCATCAAGATAATTACGAAGGATCTGGTAAGGACCACAGAAACATGTCTTTACCTGCTTTAGCTATATAAACCGGTTTTCCTTTTCTTTCTGACAGAGTTATTCTAAATGTTTACTTCCTATGAAAAAAATCATAGAATCATTGGCTCATAGACTTTCTTAGTTCGGAAGGGACTTTGAAGACCACCTATTTCCAACTCCCCTGCCGTGGGCAGGGTTGTCACCCACTAGATCAGGCTGCCCAGGGCTCCATCTAACCTGCTCTTGAGCAACTCTTTACTTTTAGAATGTAATCTTGTTCCTAAGAATTAATTAAGGAACATCACAATAAAGTTTGTTCATACTAATCATGCAGTATTATTCACCACTTTTTTTTTAATATTTTAACTTAAATATAAATTATTGAAACCGAGTACAAAGTCCCAAAACAGTAACACTGAGCTGTAGAATACAGTAATGAGTTCTACAACTGGTTAAGAGCATGACAGTTTCTTGTGTTAATTATTTTTACTTTTGATTAAATATTAATCCAGAGTTCTGCTAACCCCCATATAAGTTATTTTGAAAGTTACTTTTAATTAAATATTACACAGGTAAATCTCACTGCTGACAGAAAAAAGCAGGGAGAGATACATAAAATAAATACGTTTAAAATGCAAAATCAATATTTAGTTGTGGGTATTTTTCATTTTACTCTTCACTGACCTGAAATAGAAGTGTACAGATAATTGGAATGATATGGTTGCATTTTTTCCAGGAAGTCCAGCAATACTTTTTAATAATTGCAATCTTCAGTAGTTACAAAAATTGAGGTAGAATTCATGACAATGGAATCTCATGAAAAGTTAAGTAAATACAGGAGTTGCTAACCATAACATTTAAGTGATTAAAAAGAACCATCACTTAAAAATAGTATAGGTCTCCCAATGAACTGAAGTATTTCCCATCTTCTTTGCACTTTTAATGTTTTACAGAAGAGGGGAAAAAAAAGCAAAACACAAAAAAACCCAGCAAAACAGAAACAAAAACCAAGAAAACTTGAAAGGAGAATAAAACTGAATTTCAATGACTATTCACTGAGGTTACCAGAGATTAATCCTCAAGTTGCTAAGGGGAGATAATCTCAGCTAATGTTAGATGTCTGCATTTAGACATGAACGATCCTGTTAGTCATCCTATATTCCTTTTATAGTCAGTGTAGAGAGACAGGGCTCTAGATGTAATTTTCTCTTTTCCTCTTGTTCTCTAATCTTAGTCACTGAAATTTCTCTGAAGGTTTATTTTATTTCTCTACTAATTCCAGTATAGCAATCTCAAATTAGTAGCTGTAGGACAACAAGGACTTAAGTGTTATCATTAAATTTAAAGTTATCTTGTCTCATATATAAAACTTTATACTACTGATAGAGTTTCATGTTAACAAAAACAGTGAAGGGAAAAAAAGATAACTGGGTCCACAAAAGAACCAGACTGGAGTTTATAGATAGACAGCCTGTTCATTAACTGAATGCAATTATTCGGAGACCTGGCCCACTCATTATGAGAACAGCATAGAGCTGAACCATGAGCATCTCTTTCAAATAGCCTCCATGATTTGATGCGTGAAGGTGACATATATTCCATCCCACATTTTATGACAGTTGAAGAAAAAATTGTGTCTTGAAGAAATTTTTTTGTTCTCTACTATGGGTGAAAAGTAAAAGTAGTTCCACAGGTGTGTGGCTGTGTTTATACTCAACTGTATTTTGAATGCAAAGATACACTACAAATGGCGACAATTGCTTTTGACTTTTCTAATTAAGAAGTATGACAGTTGAAATGGATTTTTTCATATAGACGATCTACTTTTGACAAATATATCAGTTCTGAAATAAATCAGAAAATGCAGGCTGTATGATTTTTTTTGGCTCAAAGTAACTTTTTTCTTTTTAAATACAAATATACTAAAGGTAATTACCGCTAATGAAAAGTTTAAAAAGAAAAAGCAGAAATTATTTTCAACCTACCTTTAATGACTTTTTATTACCATTGATGATTATTTGCATTATCCAATGAGAGGATCAGAACAGAGAGTACTTTACAGCATTTAGCTTTCATGCAAAAGTGACCTTTTTATATAATTTGTACACTTCCAAATTAACAATAGTCTGGATAAATGGTTATTAGATCTAGATAGTATTCCTCAGGCTCTGAATTGGGTGGAAGTGCTTTACTTTTGGAGCTACTGACTGATTGACTTGTGGAAGTCAGGTATTCCTCTGGATAACAATTTAGTGTGTCTCTGTCTTGAGCGTTCAGTTAACCCTGTTGCTTGGGAATATTTGGCAACTGACTTACATAGAACATTTCCCAGATTGTACTGGGTTCTACTAGGCACACCTTTCTATTTTGTGCTGATCCAATAGTCAGCATGTTGTGCTGATTCCTGCCACATTGGGCATATAGGCTGAAGTTGTTTTTTGATTTTTCCATTAGCTGCTAATAGAACTAAAAGCATTCCTCATTTGCTTTACCATCCAATTGTGACAGTTATTTAGCTTCACTGCGTTTGCAAAGTTTAATGTTGCTTTGGCAGAGCTTGTATTAAGTTTATTTGGTCACATAGCATTCCAGAGTTGTTGCTTTTGCACCTAAGTTTACAAATCAAATCTCAGGAATTAGTTAAAAGTTTGCAATGTGTTTTTAAAATTTATTAAGAAAAAATCAGTAATATTTTAGAGCTCTAATGCACAAGAGAAATATAAGGAGAGTGAAAAATGACACTATACATATTTTTGGTGGCAGAGTTTTTCCATTTTATGACAGACTTCATCTGAACCTTTATTTGGTTTCACTTAGTTGATCAAAGATGCTAAGGACTATGGCTTTTCAGTGTGTACTTTAAACTGTGCATGTCATTCAAATACTAAAACTCACTTATGTGCAACCAGAAAGTGAAAAATATCCTTTAACCTTCCCAATAAACCAATTAATCAGCCACAGAAGGTTATTTAGCAGTGAACAGAGCTAGACTTTGTGAAAATCTATTCTGGCATTCATTCAGCTGGTGTCAGCAGACCCACAGTAGTAACCTGGAATGCATCAAGTCAGTGTGGAGAAAATAATTTCATGAACCTAACCAAGGCAGTTTATTCCAGGTATTATAATGAGGGGTTAAGCTTTTACAGTTGATACCATATTATTCCAAAAAGTGAAGTTTTCACTACTTATTTTCTATTTTTTAATTCCTTCTCTTAAAAAGCCACAAGAAAGATCACTTTCTTTTTGGGAACAGAAGTTAAGAATATAAAAAAATTGGGTTCTACTTCTAGAAGACAGCAAAACAATACAATGAAAAATGCATAAAGCTCATGATCAGGAATATGTTTTCTCTTCATTCTCAGCTCTTTTTTTTCTAACCAATTCAGACCACGGAGTATCATATATACATATCATATAATTTAAGTGTTAAGAGTATGCCTGTGCTGAAAACCTTATTACGCTTCTTTAATGGGAAAGGTTTCACAAAATCAAGTTGGAATCAAACTAGGTGTTATGCCACCAGGCTATACACAGCTAGTTTTTCACACCTCTAAGTCAGACCTTGCTCAGCTTATTGCTGCATGTAGAGTCTAGTTATGTAAACATTAAATTTTCCTTCATGAAGTATTTCAACTTCAGCATGACTACACATGGCAACAAGGAGGAACTGATCACATTCCGTGCATCTACAACAGAAGTAATATCTTCCTTGTTCTTTGTATTAACCTTTCTAATATACTTTTCAAATTTAATTTGAACTTTTGAAACCTCATATATTTGAACTCTTTAACCATGCATACATTTAAAAATAAAAAAAAAACTTTGACAATTCTAGTGAATTTTCTTAAGATTTTGGATCAGCAGCATAAAACTTCTATGGTATCTATTTAGATCTTTTCTTCAAAATCAATTTCAGATACTTAGAAACTGTATACTAGTCAAATAGAAAATTAAATGGTAAAAATTATTTTCATGATATAAAATTGTGAGTTTCTTGCAATTTAATTTAATGATGAAATGTTTTCCAATCGACATTACTGTCTGAAGGTATTTTCCCATATCTTAGAGAGAAGTTTATACTTGCACAAATAATTTATGGCATCATCAAAGTTAACCTTTCTTCGGTAACAAAGGCATAATTTAAAAAACAAACTGTTATGTGGGTTGCTAAAAGCTTTGTACACGATGATTTTGTGACAAAGCTGAAGCCTTGAAACAGCTTTGAAGTACAAGAAGCTTGGCGGCACTTCAAAGCTGAAAGAGATGGCACAGCATAAAGGACTTTTCCCCTTTCCTTCCCACAATGAAAATAAAAAGACTAATGCAGAAGGATGTGCTTAAACAGAGAAAAGATTAAAACTGTTTTTGCCAAGCTAAAGAAAAAAAGTATGAGTTTCCTTGGTTTAGACACAAAGAGCTAGAACATGTCTGAAACTTTTGAAAGAAGAGCAGAATGGCCCAAGTTTAAGGCTAAGAATTATATGAATCATTCTGAAATAGACGTAATCGCATATTGATACTGTTCCAAAGACAGGTTCCCTTGTATTTATATACTATTTCTTCTTTTTCATAAAATTTGAATGATATGATTTTGTTCAGTGGATGTTTCCTAAAGAAATAAAAGAATTAATACTTCCTCCACTGGCAGCTTTTGTTAAGGGAAATTCAAAATTGCGTTTAATGATAGAAAAGGAAGCAATTAAATGAAAAAAGGGAAAAAAAAAAAACCTTGCAGGTGTGCTACCAAAAATGGAAACAGCTCCAGAGAGACCCACACATAATATAAATCAATTAAATGATTAAGAACTTTTGAAATAGATTAAACAACTACCTGTCAAATAGTTTATGTACAGCTGTTCAAACTTTGGTGAAGGGAAATGGACTAGATTACATCTCTAATGGTTACAATTTGGTTCTTTTCAGGTTATAACAGACACAAATACATGCCTTACATGCATATTTAGGTTAGCACCTTACATGCATATTTAGGTTGCTTTCATTAGGTGAAAAAGAGCACAGCATCGAAACATGCTGCAGGAATTGAATCTGACATTCAAACTTCTAAGGCATGGAGTATTTCTCCATCCATGGCCAAGGAAAAGATAGCAGAAAATAAATGGACAATGTACTCTGTGCACAGAGTAATTCTAATAGCTAAATCCTGTAGGAAGCTGGAGACTGTGATTTGCACAGGGAGAAATACATTTCATTTATTAAGGCAGGAAATCACACCATCAAGGACTTTGAGGTCGGGAACTAGAAGTCTAATCCTAAACTTGTATTTATTCAGTGCAAAACTCAATAAGCAATAAAACAAATCAATATTCTGAAGCAATGGAAAATGATAGTCCGGTGAAGGACCGATCTGTCCAAAGCACAGTGGGAGTGTGATTTATTACAATTTCAGATTTGCTTCTCATGCCTCACTAGGTTTGCAGCACTGTTATGACTTGCCTAATAGTACCACAAGAAAAGATCACTGACATTAACGATGAAGAAGGCTGTGTCTTCACAGCATAATTCCTTAAGATTTGGCTGGAGCTCTTGCTCATTGTAATACAATGCCCACAGGTTAAAGCACCGTCCAAATACCTGTAATTAAAGTAAAACACATACCTGCAGTGATAATGTTTTTAAAAGTAGACTGTTCTGTAGAACTTGTCTGTATCACAGAAAGCCCTATTGTCTGTTCAGATTTTTACAAAGTTCTTAATTTCAAGTCAGTGATATACAAAATCAAAACAATCTCATCTCTACATTTCTCTAAGTAAATGACATAAACAAATAATATTAAAGATAATTTTTTTTTTTTAAAAAAAGAGGAAAAATATATTAAGGAATGTAAACTCATCTTTCAGCAATAGCAGAGAGAAGGGGATACTCTCCAAAAAAATTTCCAGGTCGCACTATTTTAGCCAAATCTTTAGTTTGAGAAAGGATAATCATAGAAAGCTAAAAAGCTTTTATTATTACCTAATGAAATATATTCTAAACTGCTTTCTCTGTGTTTCTTCTGAAGGAAACTGTACTATTTATTATCATCTGTTCTTAATTATCCAGGACTTCATACCATGCTGATGTTTCTCTGCTCCAGGAGCCACCACATTTCCCAGCATAACATTCCTAGTATCATAAAAAAGGACAATGACTTACATGTAAAATGTTGCATTAGGATGTTGCCCACTTCTCTGCTTTAGCAAACCAACTGCAGCCCACACAACTAATACCCAGAAACCTTTGATTCTTCCCTGCAAACAATTTATATCACCTTTTCACCCTTCTAGATTTCAAACACTAGCCAATTTTCTCCCTTTTTACTTTTCAGTAATCATAGAAGATTATTGATTCTTACAGTAGGGCTCTGCTTACAGATGCTTATAAAATTCATCAGAATTGGAAAACTGATTAGATGCAACATATAAAGTATTTTACACACTGACACCCACACAGCGAAAATATTAAACAAGTCTCACAAGATCAGCTGTTTTTTGTCTGCTGATCATCAAATTATCAATGTTTTAAAATTCATTAAGTCAGTAATTATATGACAAATTTGATGCTAGAAGTTAGATAGTACAATGGGTCAATATATGAGATTGGCAAAGATATTAACTCGTCTCTCTCCTGTTATGGAAAACTAGCATATACAACATTGCTTAAAGGAACTATACCCATATCCATAATTCTAGAGATCAGATAACTGTAAAATATTTGCATATTTTAAATAAACAATGCAAACCATGACTGAATCCTTGTCTGATAACAGTGCATTTTCTGAATGGATCTGAATGTCTGTAAATTGGGGCAGAGTGGCTGGAAGACTGTGCTGGGGGTTTTGGTTCATGCTCTGCTGAACATGAGCTGGCAGCGTGCCCCGATGGCCAAGAAGGCCAATAGCATCCTGACTTGCATCAGCAATAGTGTGACCAGCAGGAATGGGGTGGTGATTGCCCCCCTGTACTCAGTTCTGGTGAGGCCACATCTTGAGCACTGTGTTCAGTTTTGGGCCCCTCACCACAAGAAAGACATTGAGTCCTTAGAGCATGTCCAGAGAAGGGCAATGAAACCAGTGAGGGGTCTGGAGGACAAGTCTTACGGGGAGTAGCTGAGGGAACTGGGATTGTTTAGTCTGGAGAAGATGAAGGAAGAGTTTACTGCTCTCCACAATACCTAAAAGGAGGTTGTGGTGAGGTGGGGGTCAGCCTCTTCTCCTGGGTAGCTAGTGATAGGACTAGGGGGAATGGCCTCAAGTTGCTCCAGCGGAGTTTCAGGTTGGATATTAGGAAAAACTTCTCCAAAAGAGTGGTCAGAACAGGCTGCCCAGGGAGGGGGTGGAGTCACCATCCCTGGAGGTGTTCAACATATATCTAGATGTGGTAATAAGGGACACGGTTTAGTGGTCAATATTAGCGGTTGTTTGACATTTCGACTAGATGATCTTAGAGGACTTTTCCAACCTTAGTGATTCTATTCTAAATATAATTGCATTTCTTTGCAAGTGGAAAGATAAACTGGAAAACAAGACAACTTGAAAATTCTTTTCTAGCTTTTTGGGGGAAAAGAAGAAAAGAAGCAATCTTTCAGTGAAAGAGAGGCATTATCTTTATTTCTTTTTCCCCATGTAAGAAATTTTCACCTTTTCCATGTTTTCTCTTCCTCCCTTCACCCTATCAACACAGCTTCCTTAAAGAACAAACTAACAAAAAGTAGCAAGTGGCAGCTTTTTCAGACAGGTTTGGAATGCAAGAAGAATTAGTTAGCAGTTCCACTACTACGGTTTGAGTTTATTAGACAGTTACAGCCAGTGATGTTTTGCAACAAACTTGAAGGAAAACATTAGTTTGGTAGTACTGCTGTAGAAAAATAAAACAAAGAATAGTTGTCTAAAATCCACATTGAGAAATGGCAGTTGAGGATGATACGAAGGTTTATTCATGATCATTAATCTTAAAGGAGAGCTGGATTTAAGATGCAGTGATTCAGTATAGAAATGTACTACTGAGGAAAATGGCATCTCAGTTTTCTCACAGACAAGTTTCAACTGATATTTTCTACTCAGATAAGTGCACTGGACCACAAATGTATCTTAAAGAATGAGAACATTAAAATGAACACTCTACTTTTTGCATGGCTATTTTCAGGCAGATGACAGTGCATCTCATGACATTCTAAATAGAAAATGCAACTTTTTTTTCATGACTTGTGTGATACCTAGTGCTGAACTGAATTTTCTTTTCAGCAGTACCTTCAGCTGCAAAGAGACTCTCTGACTCATTTTCAGAAATTTGGCAAAATATGTGTGTTTGGCTAGGGCCACATTGTGTTTTGTTGAAGTTTAAGCATCTCTTGGCAGAAGTCATTTGATGCTTTATTTATTTTGGCCTGAAGTATAGCCAAACATAGAAAGTTAGTAAAAGAACAATGAAAACAGTAGCTTTTTGCATGGCTATATGCTACAGTGCACATGTAGGTCTTGGCCTTGCTTGCACCATAACTTGCTATCGTTATTCCCTTAAGTCTGTGCTAGGGTGCCTTCTTACCTTCAGCACTCTCAGACATAGTGTTTGAATTTTGGGTGGTACTGTGTGGAGCAAGGAGTTGCAGTCAATGATCCCTGTGGGCCCCTTTCAGCTCAGGCTTTTCAATGATTCTATGATCTCCCACACAGCTGCTTAAGAGATTATATGCCAAATTCCTGTATTAATTAAAGCTATAGTTTTAAATGATGTCTTAATCATAAATGAAGGTTGTTCTCTTATGGGAAAAGAGATCATATTTTCTTTAAAGAGATAAAAATATAAAGATCACTATATTGCGGTGAGAGATATTCTCCATTGACAGCTAGTGAGATAAAAATTTCAACAAAACTTGTCATGCACTCTTTTCTTCCAATTAACTCATATTTTCACAATACATATATCTTGCTTCAAATTCACTTATCTTCTCATATACATCATTCTTAATGTCTTCTTATTTATTTATTTATTTATTTTTTAGTTACTCTTTGGATATTTTAATTTTCCTTGTGGAGGAATGAAGTAATCAGCTGCAACTCTTTCGTGGGGAAACCTGTGAATAGTTTCTAGTTCCCACTTCTCAGATTGAAATAGATGTGCCAATACCTAGAAAGATCTGTTACAGAGCAGTACAATCCTTTTATCTCACTGCCAACGTCATCTTCACAACTTTACTGCAGCACATGCTGTTGTTAATCTCTTCTTTTGTGAAAATAATTCTTTCTAGTTATGCATGTGGAGTGACAGCACCTGAATTATTACTGCTTTATACCACAAGCAGTTAAATAGGAATATTACAGAGGATATATTTCATAATATCACCCAAAGAAAGCATTCAAGACCACAAGAATCTCATCTACAAAGAAACAATTTGCTAGTAGGAGAAGACAGGACATGTCAGCAAGTATCTGTGTTCCTTCACAAGCTATCATCTTTTTCTGTTCTCCACTGCAAATGGAACTTCTACACACAGAATCACAAAATTATTTGTGTAGGAAGGGACCTTAAAGACCACGTAGAGCCAAACCCTTGCCATGGGCAGGGATATCTCCCTCTAGACGGGGTTGCTCAAAGCCCCATCCAACCTGGCCTTAAACGCTTCCAGGGATGGGACATCCACAACTTCTCTGGGCAACCAGTTTCAGTGCCTCGCTAACCTCTGAGTAAAGAATTTATTCCTAATGTCTAATCTAAATCTACCCTCTTTTAATTTAAAGCCATTATCTCTCATCCTATAGCTACACTCCCCAATAAATAATCTGTCCCCTTCTTTCTTGTAGGCCTGCTCTAGGTACTGGAAGGCCACTGTAGGGTCTCCCAAGACCCTTATCTTCTACTGGACCAGAAAAATATTGCATAGAGTTAAACAGATAATTCATCTTCAGAAATAAACTAAACAATCTGCTTCCTCACTCCTTAAAAACAAACAAAAAAACAGTTTTAATGCCCATAAGCATTGTTTTCCTCCAAATCATAACAATGAAGTGTAACTTTAATGATAAATCCGACTGTATGCTCCTGGGCAGTAAAATGAAATTTCTTTACATTATTACAAATGCAGTAGTAATGACACGTAAAGCATGCAAACAGCACTTAAATGGGAGGACTCAAACACTGATTTTCATTTTCCAGAACTCTTCACTGCTTTTTAGTTACTTTCAGAAGACATTAGAATTATTCTTTTAATCTCTATTACAATACTATCAACAAAACATGAAATATGATATTAATAGTTTTATATTCAAAAAAATGCAAAAGATGGCAACGTAGAAAAAAGACAAGAAAAATTAGGATGCAAATATTTCCTCATAAAGATTCAAATTCTCTATGGATATAAATTACATTAGAAGCTTGGAAACAAATAATTTATGGAAATTTATGCTCCAAAATTCAAATCAGAAAAATTACATGAGTTGCAGACCGCAGATGTTCACATATTATTCAGCGAATCAAGTGCACTACTGTTTGAGATAAAACTACATGGAGAAAAAGATCTCATACAAACATCTACACAAAATTTGAACGCAAATGCTCACAGGAGGATTTTAAGTTTGAGACTGTATGACTATGAAATATTTTCTGTTACTGTACATCATATACAATGTATTTTAACTCTTTAGTGCAAGTGGAAATGATTTCAGTTAAAATAATTTTGATTTTTTTTCCTAACCACAATTCTGTTGCTATCAGTGAAACTTGGATAACTTAGTAGAAATAACAAGAAACTAAAAATGGTGTATCAATATTTAGTACTCTTCTTGTTCCAGTTTAAATAATAGTAATTTCAAGTGAAGATCTAAATATAAAAAGTCATTGCTTTTCTTGTCTCTCTGAAGCTCTCATGTTTACAGTAACTAAATGAATTAATAGCATTTAATTCCCATTAAATTAATGTCTCTTCCAATATCTGCAAATAACAGAAAATCTAATAGAAGTACACGACGAATTATTGATTTCTGAAATCTCACCAAAAAAAGAAAAAGCAAACAAAAAAATCAGAACATCTTGGTACCATCCATCTTGACATGAATACAAAGAATCAGGTTCTGGATGCCTCTGATATCTTCTGAAATAACAGTAATAAGATTTTACTGATTGCTACAGATATCAGAATCTGATAGGTCTGAATAAAAATCCTTCATACTTTCTTGTCCTGGCCACACAATATTCTTCTCAATACAGATTATTTTATTTAATCTAGAAATCATCAGCTGAAGCTTACCTCCTTGTAACTTTGTTATTGCTCTCAGAGTGTGCAAGAAAATTTGTTCTACTGTAGACAGACGTCCTCAGGAATTGAAAGTGCTCAGTACAGTCTACAGCTAAGGCCTAGCCTGCTGAAGCTGATTCTCAATAAACCATACATTGTTCTTAACCAAAATCTTAATTTCTGTTTATAAAATATTACAAGAAATGAGAAAGTGTAAGAATTGCTGTGTAGGACATGGCTTTCTCTTCAGCCCTGTGGTGTAAGAACAAATATCTGCACAGTCAATAATCAGCAGCTCATAAGGAGAAAGCGTCAGGTTGCATTTCAGGGTTCTGTCCTGCTGGCAGAAGTGAAAATCTATATGAAGACACTTGGGAAATGGGAAGAGAACAAAATTGCTCTGAGCCACTGTGCTTGCTGATAAATGGCATACTTAGAAAAAGACATTACTTTACTCCATCACAAGTAGCTCTAAAGGAAATCTATAATAAGCTACTTTCAGAATCATGTTTCTTATTATTTAAATTCTCCCTCAATATATAAACCTATTCTGATGCATACAAATCTTAAGAAATAGAGAGAAACTCAAGCTGTATCCTGGGACACAAAGCTTTCATGATCTACAATCAGCAATACACAGATAGAGGATGGTTGTCTTAGTTTCTAACTGAAACTTTCTCTCAGTGTCTGCTACGAAGCTGTGTTTTGGTTCTAGAAAGAAAACATGGTTGATAACACCCGGCAGCGCTGAACAGAACCAAGGACATTTGTATGTCTCTGCCAGGAGAGTAAAGAGGCTGGGGGGGCCGCAGTGAGCTAGGAGAGGACAAGAATGGGGCAGCTGACCCAAACTGACCAAAGGGATATTCCATACCATATGACATCATGTAATATAAGGAAGGGAAGTGAGCTGGGAGGGCCCGTTTGCTTGGGGATTGGCTGAGCATCGGTCGCGGTCGGTGAGCGATTGCTTTGTACAATCACTTATTTTGTATATAATTATAATTACTGTTATTTTACTCTATTTTCCTCTTTCTGTTAGTAAATAGTTTTTATCTCAACCCCCGAGTTCTACCTTATTTCTTGATTCTCTCCCCCATCCCAGCTGGGAGGAGGGGGGGGGTGAGCGAAAGGCTGTGTGGGGTTTCCAGACCTGCCTGCTGAAACCAGAACAATGGTATACCAATTACTGCAGTCTAGGACACAGGAGGATTAGGCTTGGCTTTGGCTTGGATCCTTCCCATACTACCACTCCAACAGGTAGGCAACTCACTTGGTCTTTTGGCTAAGCTAATCCAGGGGCACAATAGTCTTTCTGTATTCCCTGAGTACACAACTCACCTGCTTCCTAGACTATATTGGAATGAAATCCATCTCTTTCCTCCCACATATTGATTCCAAAGCAGGAAAATTATGTGTGAAGAAGGAGATGAGTCAGGAGACCTGGAGTTCACAAAGGGGCTAGGTCTGCAGATCATATGGCCCATTGCAGACTGGAAGGATTATGCCTTGCAGTAGCCCATTTCTTGGGCTGAGAATTAATGTCTGTTAGAATTGTGAGGACATTTCCATGTACAGCAGGGTTGATAACAGCCCACATTAGATCACCAGGTGCCTCTGGCAGACTTACAGTAGGACAAAGTGTGGGAGAATTTTTGTACAACAACGGACATGTGAGCAATTCAGCAATTATGGACAATGCAGAAATTTAAGCAGAGATGATTGGTATGAATACAATGCTGGGGTGCGTGCAGAAGATAAAGTCAGGATCTGAGGTATTTGCCGAAGACAAGGTCAGAAAACAGCCAAAAATAAGAACATCCTGAAATAAGAACGACTCCCGAATGTGATAACAGGAACTGTTTTCTCAGTAACATTTCACTTCCCAACAGCTGTCAATAACCAATTAGAAATGGACTGCTAACGTGTGTTTCACTGTCTTTAACCAATCACTAATAGCCGTGTGTCTCTGGTAAGATAACAAATAATTATAAAAGAATCTGAGTGAGCTGCAATAAATTGGCATTCACTTGATCTTATTGGTCGTTTAGTGTTTGTCTGAGCCTTCGAGTCGCAACAAAGGTGTTTTTTTTTTTTTTTTGTCACATTGAACTTTAAAGGAAGTAGGATACTTCAAGCAACTAAGGAATTTGAGTTGTAAAAATACATCCCTGCAAGATGGATTAGTGGGCAGGTAATGGCAAAAGACATCTGATAAATTGCAGAGTTGTGTGGTGAACTTATTTATTACGTGTCCATGCAATCTGTCACAGGGCTGTCTCATTTATTGCTTCCCCATGTGAAATGCATATATTAATATTGGGCATTGCTATCATTTGTTGACAGCTTATGATTCTGTTTTTGAAATTCATGAATCACCGTTCTCTGGTCTTTCCTATCACAAGAAATTCCATCCAGTTATGTTTCCATATAAATGCTGAGAACTAGCTCTTTATCCAGCTGGTGTCATATCTTATGCTCTTCCCAAATCAAAGTGTAGAAAATAAAGCTTATGTAAAACTATGTAATGACTGGGAGAAAAAAAAAAAGAAAAAAAAAAGGTGGGGGGGGGCAGTTGTTGCTATCCTGTTGTTCACAGATTTATTGTATCATGATACGTCATTGTTCAATTAGTAAAAGCAATCTGGTATCTTCACCCAGATGAGAGGATCTCATCAACACCATTTTACCAGAAGAATTTTTTAATGTAAATAGCTGACTCATGAAAACACCCCTTGCTGTCGCTGAGTTTTGTATGATTATAGATTTTAGCAAGAGCTAACTGCTACTTTTCACTGAAAAGGGTTGCAACTGTACGTTCTTAAACTTCATTTTTCCTGCACTGAATGATGGTGGCAGTTACTCTTGAGTCAGCTATGGCTGTCATATGAATACTGAGTCCCGCATTCTTTAAGGTAAAATGCAAGTCACAGAAAACTTCTGATATATTCATGTTAGTTATTAAGCTGGTTCTAGCAGCACCTAATGAGGAACATGTAATTCTGGCTCTCTTTCTGTTTCTCAAACTCTTTTACGGTTGCTAGTTTTATGAGATGAATAGCTCTCAGTTGTTATGAGCGCCAGCACAAGCTCTGTACTAAAAAGCATCTCTGGATGTAGTTCTTGTACTTGCATGATACTTAAAATTCACGTGGAGAAAAAATAGTGCTTCATACAACAAAAGAATGAAAAGTGAGCAACCAAATAAAAGAAAAACTCAATTGCAAATGGAGATCTCAGGGAAATCAACAAATGATTAGAAAAGATGCAAAAAGTGAAAATTTCCATGTAGATTCCTGGAGCCTCTAAAAAGTAAATTGAACAAAAAGCTGTTACTAGGAAAAAAGTGCACTATTGGTTTTCTGACATAACTTTAACAGCCTACAATCAAATGCTTCAAACATAAAGAACATTTTTTGAAAAGTTTTTTTATTTTTTTATTTTTTTTTCTTTCCAAGCATTTTGTTTTCAGATTTTCTAAGAGAAATTGTCAAGCTGACTTGTTTGGAAAGAGAATACCTTATTTTCTCCTCCTCACACTTTCTTGAATAAGGTAGTCAAAATCAAGTTGGTTTGGATTGTTTACAGTGAGTCAAAAATGTAAAATATTAAATTTGATTCAGGGATATTCTTGCAGAAAGATAGTGAAATGTTAAAGATCAATTCTAAGATGTCTTTATTAGTACAGGGAAGCCACAAATAGAATATAAAATAAAATTGACAGAATTCAATTGTCCTGTCATAGAGGTGTCTAGAATATACTGGCATTGAAAATCTTAAAGACACATTCCAAAGATTGATTAAAAAGAAGGAAGAAACTACAGAATTGATAAATAAACTCAGTAATTTCAAAACTGGAATGTCTCATACTGCTCATGATGTGCTTATAAACATATGATAAGAAAACACTTTCACATATTCACCACTTCAATTGAGGTGGATTCAAGGCAGCCCAACAGGCCCTTCCTAAGTCTTTAAAGTAAGACAACGTGAATCAGACATATTAGACCAACTATTACACCAACAGCTATTTACTTCAGATGGGAGCCTGTAATAGAAAGAAGATAAGTTTATGTGAAATCCGAACATTCATCCGAAACACAAACAGCCTGCTCTAGTAGTTGTAGCAGCTTTGGATCCTTGGATCAATTGGCTACAGGAAAATATACATCAGTTCTTAATTACTACACCTGTTATCCAGAAACAGCACTGCTAGAGTACAGTACTGAGAGACCGTGGATCATAATGAGATTGTCAGAAGTCAAAACGTTTTTCAAAAAGAATGACTTTAAATACGTATTTATGAATACAATCTGCCTCAATTATCTTGCAAATAAGTTATTCAGAATATTTTTTCAAAAGCCGGAGACATATATTCGCTTGCTTTGTTATCACAATTAAATTTCAGGTCAGTTTTCTTAATAAGGTTCTACAACTTTCTGCAACACAGCTGTGTATGCAGGTAAGAATGGCTAGACCTGATTCAATAAGCAAAATATTTATAACAGAGCTATTGTAAATATATTTGAGGGGTGATCCGAAAGTAATGCCTTCTAATTTATTATGTTGGCCCATGATGTCGGAGACAGAAGTTGGTGGTATGGCAGAAAAGGTTGAACCTTCCCACCAATGTGCTGTTACATTTTGTTACTGTGCAACAGATGGCAGCAGAAGGGCAGTCTGACAAAGTGGCATCTGACATGGAAGTGCAGCTGAAACACAGGTGTGGAATTGAATTCCTCCATGAGGAAAAGCTTACACCCATTGACATTCACTGATGCTTGCTGAACATTTATGGAGACCAAACAGTGGACATTATCACAGTGAGGCAGTGGGTGGTGCATTTCAGAAGTGGCAACAGCAACATGAAATACAAGCTATGTTCCAGACAGCCATGCAGATTTTTACAAGTGTGGCATGAAGGCTCTTGTTCATCACTGGCAAAAATGCATAGCTGATAGTAGTTACTACATCAAAAAAAATAGTTTTTTACAGCTAAGAGTTTGCTCTATCAAATACTGTTATAATACTTTAGGTATCTGATGCAGTTTCCATAGAAATAAATAGGAGGCATTACTTTGAGGGCAAGCAACGTTACAATTATTTTTTTTTTTAAAGATAAAAACTTATGATCATCAAGAGATCCAAAGAACTTATAAGACAGTATCCTTCACTATCCTCAAAATATCCTTACAGAAATAATGTCCAGGATACAGCAAATCAAATACGTAATACCATGGGTAAATGTTTGTCTCAAAGAGTTATTGTAAATAGAGTAAGACAGCAGCTAGTCACTAGTGTGGTTCCACTGGGCTCAATTTTAGGGCCAGTTCTTTTTAAAGATTTTAGAAATGATCTGGACATAGGACTCGAATGCTGTTTGTTTTTAATCTGGCAGCAAGCTTGGCACCACACAGATGTTTATTCAATCCCTTCCTCAGTGGGATGAGAGAGAGTATTGGAAACAAAACAGAACTTGTGGGTTGAGATAAAAACTATTTACTAAGACTTAAAAGGAAAATGTAAACAAAAGTGTGATAACTCTGTCTCTCTCTAACCGCAATGCAATTACTCGCTACCCGTAGACCAACACTGACACAATACAACTGCCGGCTGACTGACGCCTCCCTACCAACACAAAGTCTCACCACCCACCAATTGATGCTCACCAACCTTCAAGAAGCAGCTGGATCCTGGTTAAGTCTCCACAGCTTTGCAGTCTTCCACATGATGTCACGTGGCATGGAATAACCCCTTGCCAGCTGTCCTGACTCCGTCCCACTACCTGCAGCAGCACTATGATGGTGGTGGCTCTTCCCTGCCAAATGGCCTGGCTCACCTCGGGCATGCTCTCATCACTCAGCAACAACCAAAACATTGTTATGCTATTAACATTGTTTTCGGCTGAAACCAGGACAAATGCATACTAAATACATTTACTGATGATACTTAATCAGAAGATATCGATTCCCTTGAGGACACAGAGGTCTTGAAGAGAGACATTGAAAATTAGAGGCCTGAGTCATGTGAACTTTAGCAAAAGTAAGTGTCTATTTCTGCACCTTGGATATGGCAATCCTGGATACACGTACTGATTTGAGAGTGAGAAGGAAAACAGAATAGAATATAACAGTTCAGTTGGAAGGGACCTACAAAGATAATCTAGTCCAACTGCATGACCACATCAAGGCTAACCAAAAGTTAAAGCATATTATTGAAGGCATTACTCAGATGACTCTTAGATAGGTCATCAACCATCTTGCTAGAAAGTGTGTTCCAGTGTTTGACCAACCTCACAGTAAAGACATTTTTCTGAATACCCTATCTGAACCTCCCCTCTGGTGCAACTTTCTGCCACGCCTTTACATCCTATCATTGGTGAACAGGGAGAAGAGATAAGAATCTCCTTCTCCATTTTCTCTCTTCAGGAATTTGTAGAGAACAGTGCTTGAGAAGCAATCCAGTGGAAAGGGATCTGAGCGTTCTGGTTGATGGCAAGTTAAGCATGAGTCAGCAGTGTGCCCTGGCACCCAAAAGAGCCAAACGTACCCTGAGATGCATCAGGCCCAGCACCGCCAGCAGGATGAGGGAAGGGACTGTCTTGCTCTGCTCTGTGCTGGTGTTGCTTCACCTCAAGCACTGTGTGCAGATTTGGGTGCCGTGATATAAGAAGGACGTAAGACTATTAGAGAGTGTATAAAGGAGGGCTATGAAGATGTTGAAGGGTCTAGAGAGCAAGACATATCAGGAACAACCGAGGTCCCTTGGTTAGTTAAGCCCATAGAAGAGGAGACTGAGGGGAGGCCTCAGGATGGTCTACAGTTTCCTCACAAGGGGAGCAGAGAGTCAGGTGCTGATCTCTCTGGTTACCGAGACAGGAACAGAGGAAAATGAAGCTGTGTCAGAGGAGGGTCAAACTGGGGATTATGAAAAGGTTCTTCATCAGAGGGTAGTCAGGCACTGTAACATGTTTCCCGTGGCAACAAGGCTGCTGAAGTTCAAGAAGCATTTGGACAATCCTTTCAAAAACATGGTTTGCATTTTCAGTGGTCATGTATAGAGCCAGGAGCTGGACTCAATGAACCTTGTGGTCCCTTCCAACCCCACATATTATATGATTCAGTATTTACCGCAGAACAGGTATAATTATAAAATAGGTACCAGGATAGATATATCTTGTGAGACTGATTTTATGAACTGATAACTAAGAGTCAAACCTTCAACCTGCATCTTATTATCATAAAAAAAAGGCAGAAAAAATGGACTCAAGCCCATTTCAAGTTTGAGAAAACTGAAAAAGCTGAGCTGATCAGTGAAAAGATGTGCAGAATTATGTAGAATTATATAGAATTTAATTCACAGAAGACCTCAGAGATATGCAAGATAAAGTAAAGCAGTCCAGAGATTCACTGTACATATCTATACCTCTAAATAAAACAAGTCCAAAGACTTCAGACACACAGATTTCCTGATTGCTTGTTGTTTAAGTAACAGCTTACTTTCTACCAGTGTTATGAATCTCATGCATGGATATTTTCTGGGCATGATTCTGGAGACAGTCCACCTGAGAGACACCATTCAAGAAACAGAACAAATGATACTACAACAGTTTTGATTTCTTTCAGCCTATGCAGTTGTAACGCTAAGAGTCCCCAAACTCTCATGACCACGCTATTTGCTCTTCTCTTTCTTTCTCTGGCTCCTTTCCAGTCTTCTCACTTTTAGGCTTCTCACCAATCTTCTCTTTCTCTCAAGCTCCAGCTTCTCAAGCTCGTTCCTCAATTCTCTCTCTCTCAAGCTTCTTCTTAGTATTCTCTTCCTCTTCCTCCAGCTCAAGCTTCCTCAGGCTACATTCTTCTCCTCCTGGCTGGCCTTTATCTAAGCCTGGGGCAACTCTGCCCCAGGTCCACCCTTTTCCAGTCACAGGTGCAAGTGATCCACCAGCACCCCTCAGGCCAGCCACGCCCCTCCACCATGTGCTCAATCATCAGTTCATGCTGTGATCAACTGTTTCCCTACAGCAGTCCTTCTGCACTAATGGGTTTTGCCTTCAAAACCTCTTCATGTCTTCACACCATGTCTCAGATTTACAACACAATACCAAGTGTTTTGCAGAAACAGCATTGTAGTGGGCAGTAACATAAGTCTCACACTCATTTAGACGCAATCAATTTTTTAAAAAACATACCAAAATAACAGTCTGATTCCAGGGCCACAGGAGAACTGGCCCAAGAACAATGTTCTGTAACCTTCATAAGTTCTTTAGCCACAATGACTAGCCATTTGGTTACAAGTAGCATGATTTGTCATACAGTCTAAATTTCTTTGCAGCTATAGACAAAAACGATAATGTGGATAAAATAGCGCAAAGCAAAATTCACCTATGAAATTTAAGTACACTTTTTAATTTATGTATTGCATAATCTCATTATATTAAATATGTTGCAACATGATGTACATTTGTTCTCTGTAAAGACAACTATATTTTCATTGAATCATAGAATGTCTTGGGTTGGAAGAGACCTTAAAGATCAAATAGTTCCAACGCCCCTGCTATGGGTGATGTTGCCACACATGAGATCAGGTTGCTCAAGGCCCCATTTTTAACTCCTTTAAAAAAATTAGTTAATCAAATTAGAATGTATTACAGAAAGCAACAGGTGTACTTTTAAAAATTAATAGAAATGTTTCCAGAGGATGCAACAGATGTTTTTAGCTATAAATGATGTACCTCTTAACAGCTTTTTAATAGATGTCATCACATATGCGCAAAAGAACTATACAGAGAGGTAAGACTAAGCATGTATAACCTGATTATAGCCTTAGTTATGCAGAAGTGTTTCCAAAATTATGANTTTTTTTATGAAGAATTTTTTCAAAATTTTTTTTTTTTTTTTTTTTTTTTTTTTTTTTTTTTTAAGAACAGCAGAATTCATCTCACAGGTCAAAATATTTATTTGTGTACCTCTGGTACTTTTTACTCACGTGTTGCATATTCTTATCCAACTAATATTTCTGAGAAATCACATATTCTTAACCTTCTTTCAATTGTCAGTGTCATTATAACTCCATTTAAAACATAAGTGCTTTTATCACTGCAAAATCTTTTTTTGCATACTCTAGAAAATTTTCTTTGGACCATTAAATAGCAAGGGCAACCAAGGGTAATTTAATGCTGAACTCACCAGCGCTCTCACTCTCTGGCACTATAACAATAGGCAATACTGTCCAACTGTAGCTTCTGAGAGCAATTCCTGGAGTCTTTGTGAAATTAATTAAAAAGGGGTTTCCGTGAGCTAATGTTCTTTGTCTTTGCTTGCCACCTTCAGTTCTCTATTATTTTGTCTTTAGGCAACTTAAATATTTTATCAATGTAAACAACAATAATGTCAAATTGTATAAGTTTGTTTCTTCAGATGTCAACACCTTAACATACACACCCATGAGATTAAGTCTGCAGTGAATGTAAAATAGAAACACACATTCATCACAAACTAGCCTATCTCTAATCTCTATAAACTCCTCAACAGTTAAATATACTTTTATTCTAGTTCAAATTAAAATCATTTAGAGAAAACTGTTAAATGTATTAATAGGTGAGTGTGAGTGCCAAGCATCGTCCCCAGGTCTGTGTGAGGGGAGGCCGGGGCTGCCCTGTGCCGGGTACAGCCAGTTCCAGCCAGCTCCAACAGCCCCACTGAAGGGCACAGCCAGGCCCAGCAGCCAGTTGACTCAATATTAACCCTGTCCACAGCAGAGGAGTTTGAGCTGAATGATCTCTAAGGTCCCCTTCCAACCTAGGCTATTCTAAGATAACTCTGTACACAAGAGATTTGGAAAGAAAAATTAAGTTATAATTTAGGCTGTGGCCTGAAGCTATTTCACAGAGATCTCATGTTGATGCTAATAATGAAGCAGCTGCAGGGTGTAATCATGGAAAATAAATGTCTCTTTATAATGACAAACCATTTTTTTAGTTGAAAAATAAACTAGGAAGAAATCCCTACAATGAAATGAAATTGCACAGAACTATAATCTATTCTTTGTTTTTACTGAAGACAAATAATGAGGGATGTATAGTGCTTCATAACAGCATTAAGACTTTGTCAGTCAATGAATGAAAGAGCTCAATGAACTTGTTCTCATTTCTTACAGAACTAAAGCTTTTAGCAATTTAACGCAAAAGTTTTAAGGCTGACATTCATCGACATTATTTTAATTACCCATTACTCTTTATTCTCTGACTCAGTTATTACGGAATAAAGAATACAAAGAGATCAATCTATCTTCTCAGAGGGATACAAGGTTAATAGAAGTATTAATCAGTCTGTAAACTCTGTTATGAGAAGATAAATAATTTTAGAAATATACTCCATCTGTTTAGCCAGAAAATAATAGCAAGAGCACATCAAAACCACAATTTTAAGATAAGTTGACTAATGTAAAAAAAAAACAACAACAACAACAAAAGGAATATTGTTGCTTCAATATCATTTTACATTTTTAAACTGAGGTATGTATACTTAGAAAGTTATATTTGTATATATACATACAAATGTCTGGATATAATAAAAGAAGTTCTAAGTACAGAATTTAGACTAGACTGGTATTTGTTCATTGTAGCCCTATGTCTTAGTTTCTAACAGAAGTTACACTTCTCGTAGTGTCTAGTATGAATTTATCTTGTACCTCCGAGATACTGATAACATCCTGGCAGTGTTGAACGGAGCCGAGGACATAACTCACTTCCGCATTCCTCTGCCAGTGAAATAGCTAAGGGGGGCATAAGGAGCTGGGAACTGGGAGGGGACAGGACCAGGGCAGCTGACCCAAATTGACCAAAGAGCTATTCCATCCCATATAACATCATGTGATTGGTTTGTTGGGTTTCCAGGTTCTCTTCGTTACGGAAGGGGCTATCCGGGAGGAGGGGTCACCAGTGGCTGTGAGCCCTTGCTCTGCGTATCCTCTTTGTGTGTATATATATATATATGTGTATATATATATATATGTACTGTTATTTCTTCTGTTCTCTTTACTATTTTAGTAAATAGCATTTGATATCATGGTATACAATTTTTTTTTATACTGTGTTTAGTATTGCTACTTTTTTTTTAGTATTGCTACTTTTTACTGAAAACTCTTAAGTTTATGTATATATTTTTAAAAATTGGAACTTTTTCAATTGTTTTACTAGGTAAGATTTCTTGTTTAATAAACTCACTTTGTGACAGATTTGGTCCCAGTACAGCATGGGCTTCATTAACTACATTTTGCTTTCTGCATACATCAGATTCCACTTAGATACCTAACATTTGCTGGTAGTAATAACACCTGGACATCATAAAATATTTCAAATTGCTCTCAAAATATAGTCACTACAGTTTTCACTTAGCATTTTTCAGCAAAGCAATTTTTTGTGTTATAAAATACTTTGAAGTAGTGTCCTTGTAAAGAATCCCATCACATGCATCAATTTCATCTAAGTAGTCATAATAAAATTTTATGCTTTGAAGAATCTGTGCTGTTTCTTTTTGCTGTCCATGAAGAATTAGTCTTAATCTGTTGTAAGGCTGGGTCACTTTATCTGTTTGAGTCTGACATACTTTGCTCAACAGTTGGACAGCAGCAGCATCATTTACTCTGGGTATTTCTTCACGCAACTTCTTGCCTAATTTTCAAGTTACTTTGAAAACAAACTTCATTTAATAAATATTCTTTAAAGTTAAGATTTTTTTTTTTGAGCTGTTACGGCATTTCAATAATTGTTTTCACAGTATCACTGCTGACAATAGAACATACTTTGTTTTTTTTCTTCATTTGCAAGTATTATGACTCAGCTGGAAATGTTAATCACAATGTAACTATTCTACCCTGATAAAAATAAGTACGACAAATTTTGATGCTTTATGGATAATTCTAACCATGAAATCATCAGGTGGCATCCAATGTAATGAAATCTTATAGTGTTGTTTATATATCTTTTGAATATTTTATATATCATTTGGAATGCTTACGTCCTTTTCCTAACCGTGATAGCACATTGTGGTTTAACCCATCAGGTAGCTAATCACTACGCAATTGTTTGTTCACTTGCCCACATCCCAGTGGGATGGGGGAGAGAATGAAGAAAGTACAATTCATGGGTTGAGATGAGAACTATTTACTAAGACAAAAATGGATGAAAAAAAATAGTAGTAATGATAATAAAAAACAAGTGATTCACAGTGTAATTGCTCACCACTCACTGACCAATGCCCAGCCAGTTCCCAAGCTGTGGTTGCACCCCAGTCAACTCCCCACAGTTTTTCAAGTTTCTTTCACATGGTGTCATATGGTATAGAATATCCCTTTGGCCAGTTTAGCTCAGCTGCCCTGGTCCTGCCCCCTCCCAACTCCTTGTGCCCCTCCAACATCACCCCTGGCAGTACAGTACAAGAAGCTAAAAAACTGAAATGTCCTTGGCTCTGTACAGCACTTCTCAGCAACTGAAACTTCAGTATGTTATCAATGTTATGTTTCTCCTAAAGCCAAAACATAGCATCATAACAGACACTATCTAGAAAAAACATACTCTGTGCCAGCTGAAACCAGGGTATATATCACAACCCTAGAAGTGTTCAAATGTTCAATGAATCCTGCTGCACACGTACAATAAAGTTCATGAGGAAATGTTGATTCTGTTTCTGTGGAAAACAATTATCATTACAGTTTACCAAGAGATTACAGCTTTAAAAGCCCCTCAAAGTTGAGATTTTACCTTTCCAGATTTTATCTTCATTTTTAATACGATTTTTAATTTTTCAGGTTTTAGTGCCAAGTCTCTCCTTCCATCGTTCAGAAAAAAAGTGAAGGTTTAACACTTAAGACACTGATTTAATAAAAATCATCTTTCATTAAAATACTTTCATGCAACTTCAATTCTCAAGGCTTTTTTACTTATTGCACATTTACAAGTTTGTCAGGACATGTAAATTAAACTTTTCTCTCCAAGCTTTTCAATTTACTTTTTGTTGTTGTTTTGTTTTCCTCCTTTTGCCTTTTACCAGTATATTAAATTGCCAAACCCTGGGTGAACCAAGTTCAAATTTCTGTTATATTACAGTGAAACAAAAGTCAGACTGGAAAAACAAACAAAAAAATAAAGCCTCTATTAGCAATAAAAAATAGCAATAAGGTGACTGAAGACAAATTTTTCTTATTAAAATTAACTAGAAGAATTTATGCTGTCAATCACCACATTTCAGCTGAAACAGTAATTTCAGCTAGGATGCTTCTTCAGACATATCCATATAGAAGTCATCCTGTGCTATTTCAGTTATGTTTTCATATCAATGTTCGTGAGTTTTTTCCCCCTATACGAGAAAAAAAAAAAATGTTGGTCTTTCAAGCCTGGAAAACTAGTTCCAGAGCAGCAGGTGCCACCACTCCTAAATTGTGCTGGTTTGTCCTTCTGACTTTTCCAGATAAGAAATTTTCTTATCGAGTTAAAGAAAATATTTTCAATTATAGCTCATGCCACTTGAAAAAAATGTATTTTTACTCAATATTCCTGCCATTATAAAGACAGAAGTTACCTGGAATTTTGTGCTTAGAATTTAAAATATTTCTTGTTTGCTTTAAGCAACAGGTAAATATATATTTTTTTCTTTTAATATTAGAAAGAAACTGATAATAAGCTTTGTTATGTCAGAATATTATATGTGGTAGGAAAATGTGCACGGAGGGTGCATGTCTGAACAACCAACTATGCAGGAAGTTGCAGCATTATCAGGAATAGAGACTGACAGTCCAAGTAGAGAACAGTATGAATTTATTGTCTGCTGTGCAAGTGTCACCCTTTGGAGCCTTTTTTCCCCTCTGTAAGAAAGTATATGCATATTACTCTGTTACCGTTGTAAAGTGAGAAAGAAAGAGGCCTCATTGTTCTTTAAATCCCCAAATAATATCAAGCCATAAGGCACCATAACTTTGAACTGTTGTTGTTACTCAAAATTTTTAGATTCATAACTACAACTTTTTACAGCAGGAGGATAGGAAAAAATACAAACAACCTCCCAGTTTCTTTTACTTCAACCTGGAAGAAAGATTAGGTGAGGAACAGGAAGCTACAGTCAACCCATTATAACGGTGCAAATTGGAAGGTGTTATTTTTCAATAAATCAGCCACAGAATGACCGATACAATATTACTTTCCCATATATACAGAACTATAGTCTTGCAGTCCAGATGATGTAGTATTGCTGCTGCTAGTGGTACGCCACAGACTCTGTACCAATGTTGCACTGCAAGGCCTCTGGACTTGTCAGGCCCTGACTTCACCTGAGTCTGTTTTGGTTGTAACAGCATACTGCATGGTGGTGCAATGAGGATAACTTAGCATGCTTTAGCCTAGCTTTCTTGAATTGCACAGATTTACCCCTAAAACAAAGCAAGCTGCATATGATAGAAGTATACTAAAACTAAGCAACCATTGCATACCCAATCCTGTGGATCAGTAAGAAAAGAAGTGCTAGCAATGGACAGCAAACATAAGAAAGCAACCTATAGTGGAGCAGGTCTGAGGAAAAAGAAAACTCCCTACTTCCAATATTATCCTCTCCTCTGAAACGAAACTCAAATGCTCACAACTTGCCTCAAGAAGGGTGAGTGTAACACTCAACGGGTTGATAAAAGAAATATTATTTAGAGTAGTTTAAGCTGAATGCTCATTGAGAATGAGCTATAGTATTATACGTTAGCACCATTTTATTCGGAATAGTGATAACTGTTTGCAGTATTTTGATTACACTTTCAAGTATTTGATTAGACTCTTAATAAAGTGTTCTCCAGCCCACATACTGTAGAGGGTGCAGCACAGCAGAGCATTCCTGCATTAGACTCATTTCTACAGAATGATGTATTTCTTAATTACATTAATAATAGTCCTTAAAAATTATGTGCTTTTAAAGCAAAGCAGAAGTATTTTTTCATGTATGGCAAATTTATGCATGTTCTCAACTCTTTAATATAGTTATCCATAACCAACTCTTCTTTAAACTATTTTGACGAGCTGAAATACTTCCTGCACAGATTAATGCCATTTTACTATTATGAAATTAAATAGATGATGCTACAGATTTTCCACAAACAGAAATGAGCAGCAAATTACTAAGAGACAACGCTAAAGATTAGAAAAATACATTGAGACAGATTTAATGTGTATTGATAACAACAATAATTATTTAGCATCAAGGTTTGGAAATATCATTTGAACATGAAGTGGGAAATGTTTTATTGCATCTCTTTTGTTTGCTTCCCAATTTGTCAGTTTTCCATAGTATTTCTGCTACTGTTAGCCAGTAAGTTTAACCATTCAAAAAGTCATTGAAAAACCAGCAGGTCAGATTGATGACGGGACTCAGTGATGTTGAAGGTCTTTTCCAACCTAGATGATTCTATGATTCTAAGTGATCTACTAAGAAAATACTAAAGCACAGTTCACATAGGTCACTTCATCACCAGTTTAATTGGTTAAAAGCAATGCTGTGTCTCCATCATCATGCCTACAATTTTCTAGGCAAATTCACTGAAGTGGAAGGGAAAAGGTGAGATTTCTGTCTGTAAACTAGCGGGTTACAGTTTGCCAGCTGCCCAAATTATTTTCAAGTACTTTGGCACACCTCTAGACAAAAATTATCATGGTTCAGAGGATTTGATGTAGACAGGAACATTTGTCAAACTACAACCAAACTTTTTCAATTTACATTAGAGAAGTTATGAAGCTGAACAGGGGCAGCCACTTGCACTAATCTATTAGTTAAAGAAAAAAGCCGCAATGCATGACATGCCTTAAAATCTTTCTGTATCTGTAAGCAAATGTGTATATTCAGGAATGCATTTTAAGCATCATTAATACTGATACAGAAAGATACTGCAGTCGTCTTTCATAACCATAGGTTTCATGGCTGCAGTCTGCTTCAACAACCTTCTTTAGATCACAGTGTTCATCTGTCTTGTAGAAATGGTTCAGCATTTTCATTCATCATTTGAATGAGAAGTGGTAAAACTTCTACTTTTTTTTTTCTTTCTTTCTTCTTTAAGCTCAACTAGTGTATTTTCATGGACTGTGCTTTCTGAGCCCATTAATAGTAATGATGTTATATGGCTCATTCTTGTCCTTTCTACGGGCCTCTGCTCACATCAGAGCAAGTAATAAAGAGGCAAAGCCTTCCTGTATGGAAATGCATGGCTTCACTGGAAAGGGGTGAGTGGAGTGTAGTTAAAAGTTTCAACTAATAGAATCCGCTATTTTTCTCAGGCAAGAGCACAAGTAATCAAGCATACATAGAACAGGGACCTATCAGAAATGGAAATTATCTCTGGTATTTTCTTACATATTTTTAACAGAATTCTGTTTAATTAATTAATTTTATAGAAACTCAGAGGATTAAAGACTGAGGTATTCGGTATGCGCTACATTGGTTATTATTTTCAGTTGTCTATCTATTACATTTGGCTATCTATGTGAATAGAAGTGAAAGCTCACAACCCTCCCTACAGATTACGAAGTTCTCACTGTGCTAAATTACTGTCACATTCTGAGATATGCTGCATCTTTCATCTCCTCAATCTCAAAGGATTTTTTGGCATCCAGAATCATGATGAGCACTATGCTTTGAAGCAGTTTTCAAGTTTTGTGTGTGTGGAGGAATGGACTAATCAATTTGTTTGCAAATGGCTCAGATTCCTCCCTGTACTCCAACAGCTGAGCTGTAGACATCTATGTGCGCTTTCTCACATAATTTCTTCAAAGTTAAGTTGTTCAAAGAAGCTGAGCTTTTGGGGACTACTGAACACCGATATACCAGAGAGGTCTAAATGCATCTTTATGATACTGGTCTGAGCTGGGTAGCACAGTACAGAAAGCATAATTCAGGAGAGCTCAAACTGGTGCTCTCTATTCAGGACTACTATGACTGAGAATGACTAAGAGCCCTTAAGACTGTAAGCTACATCAGTGCTGCAAGGCTAGCCTAGCATATTTCACTGAATTATCTGATTCTTGAGTGCCTACACTATCCCAGCATGTCATCATACCAATGTTATAAGAGAGAAAAAATATTTTTCTGCATCCAGCTAAACTGTAGAGTACAGAATAACTACTGACAGCAATAATAATAATAGCAATTATTCAGTAAAAGCAACCATCACACTTCTCTGCCGATCCAAATAAGATGGGAAAGCAATATCTTCAAGTATAAAACAAACAAAGAAACAAAAAAAAAGAAGAAAACCAACTCTAGGCATTCCCTACAAAGACTGACAAGGTAGTCAAAGAAAAAAACATCAATTTGCCTGCTGCACACAATGAAGTAAACAATGGGAATATTCTGGGCAGGCACTCCAGATGCTGACACAATCTCTTTCAGAAAAAGCTAAACAGGAAAACAGAGGGTCCCTCAAAACCTGAAGGAAAACTCGTAGAAGATAGAACATAATTGTCTCTCAGCATTGTATAAAAAAACACCAAAAGATAGACATGAGTGCAAAGGACCAGTTTTTACCTTATTAACAGTAGTACGAAGAGAAAAAAAGGAAATTATCATCAATTTTTGGTTTTATTTTATAATTATTCTCATTTTCATATCTTCACATACTTTCACACCATGCATACATCTTTTTTTGTCCAGAGCACAGACATTTTTCAGCTTTAGATTCACTTAAGACTACAAGCCAGCAATGTAGCCTGCAGAGTCCTAGACAACATTAATTAAAAGCCACGTTTGGCTTAAGCAAGCCCTGACTATTGTCCTAGAGACCAAATGAATTAATCCAGATTGTTTTTTGTAAGGTATGACATTATGAATAACCTCTAAGTACGTCTTAAATGCAAAATGATCTTGAAGCTCGAATCCCAAATCTCTGTTTGAAGATGAAAGAATCTTAATTTCATATCTACAGATTCATAAGAACCAAGTTATCCAACATTCACAAAGTTTAATTGATGGGGCTCTCAGAGGAACCACTGCAGATACTATAAAACTTGCAAGTGTGCATGGTTTAAAAGAACCCGAACAGAAACTAAAAAAGTGTTGTCATCTTTATGAATATGTTAATTTAACACATGGTTTAAAGGACTAAAATGGCTGCTTTCAGAGAATGATGAAGGATAAATGAAAACGTCATGCAACAAGTAAAATGAAATATTGCTGCATAGCAGGATGTGTTTTGCAGAACTGAACAAGACACTGGGAGGATTTTTACAGTGAAGAAATTGTAGAATGACTCCCAGGCCTTTGATCCAGTCATAGTGGAAACCTGCTCTGACAGGTCAATTTGCTCTGAATCTCGTACTCCACAGTCTGACAGTGGCACTACCAGAGGAGAGTTGATCAGCAAGATGTGTAATGGGAAGAGGTCAGAATCAATAAGGACTTACCTCTGACAGTATAATGCTGAATACCACACTTCATGCAGCAGTTCTTTTAACTAAAAGTGTCTTTGTGATTGCAGACCAACTTGTATTTTATCACTGGTGACAGATTAAGAAAGTGCTCACTGCCAAATGTATCGTTTATTTATGAGGATTCCAAGTGGTGGACAGCAGCAAAGCAATTTCTTTCCCATGGATTTTAGTAGAATGCAATGTTATGACAAAATACCTGTTCTGATAGAACTAAAGTTGAAAAGTCGCTAGTGTTTAAAGGTCAGTTATTCATAAAAGTCCACGTTTAGTAAAATCTATTGGACTGGACTACAAGTAGGCCTACAAAGACCCACTTAGTCTAGTATTCTAAGAGTTGACAAAACTGACTGTCCAGGAAAAAAAAAAAAGTAGTAAAGAATAATCATACAGTGATATCTTCCCATTATATCTTCCCCAATTTCAAAGATCTGACTCAGTAAATTTGTGAATCAGAGATGCAGAGATGATAATTTTGGAACTCATAGGCCTTCACAAATTATTCTTCCATTAACCTAGCAAGGATAAAACACTTATAATAAACAAATCAAGAAACAACAGATGCTCAGCGCTTCTGGGCCAAACTGCTGATTGTCTAGATTCCACTGATAAACTCGTGTAGTTAGACTTTTGTAGTTAGAAACTTATGTAGGTTGGAGATCTAAATATGAATCTTTTGAACAAGGGGTTTCCATAAGATAAACTCTACTTATAATAACATTACAAAATGTAGATATGCTTCCCTCCTATGTGGATGTAGCTGGGTGTTTCACTATACTTTCCAGAGCTATTAGTTTCAATAAACTAACTGATAATGAAACTCTCATTCATCAGTTTCCGAAGTGTAAACACAAGCTACCTAAAATCATTTAATTTTCATATGATCTGACTTGCATGTATGGATGTGTCTGTTTTCAGCCTGTCCTCGTATTCAAAATCTTTCCCAATGTTCTAAGAATGAAATACAAACATACTGCTAATACTACAAATGAATAAGGTGTTTGCTTCTTAGTTTTAGAATAAGAATAGAAAAGGAAGCATCATGATTTTACACAATGTTTAAACTGTTTTTAAGAATAGTTTTACAGTGAAGGCTGGTTTTCAAGAATAAGTATGAGCAGATTATGCAAGAAAACAGGAACTGATTTTAGCAGCAAGAAGAGAGACTGCGGGACTGCTGACCCCAACTGAATCTGGAGGGATGCAAAATGTTAGACTTCTTGAAGGGAGAGTGTAAGAGGAGATTTGAGCTGCTTCTCCCCATCATTGTTGTCCCTCCAGAGGTATGAACTCCAACATGATTTGAATCAAGATTTACTGTAAACTCTAATCAAGGCCACTAAAAATCCCACCTGTTCCTACCTCCATCCATACCCTTAAAAATGAATAGAAAATGGTAATCAAAACCAACTTATTCCAAATCTCCATGGCTCCAGAAAGGTTATTTGTATGCTAGAGGTCTCTAAGCAGTTAATAATTAAGTAAAATATAGTAGGGAATTTGGCAAGGAAGTTGATGAACTCCTTAAACAAGTCACCTCATCGTACAATTCCCTGAAGCATTTTCACAACTCATTCCCTCCTATTTCCACAACACTCTTAGGCATGGTATGTTCACTTATCTAGTAAACTAGCTCATATGGCACTTCATTATCTCTGCAGAAACATTTTCACCTTTCCTTTAGTCCTATAAACAGAAACTGAAATAAGGTATAGCTTAACAGTGCATACTTTTCTTCACTTTCATCAAAAGAAGAATGGGGATGCTTCGAAACTCCCGAAGTAGCAACAGAGCATTCGAATTCTTCATGTCACAAAAGATCAGCCAAGATTCATTCAGTTAATGCCTGGATCACCTATTTCAAGTCTCCCCTCAGATAAATACTTGCTAATCCCCCTAGATCAATATAGCTATGTCTAGCACAAAGACTTTTACCAAACAGCATGCAGGTAATTACAGAGATCTCTTTCTGAAAACAATTGCATGTTGTGTTGCTCCATGCTTTAACTTCACTCTTGTTTTCAGAGGCTTGTGTTTTACTGAAGTTGATCACCTGGAAGGGCGCAAGATACCTTGCAGCATTAGCAGTCAGAAAATAGAAAGCAAAATAAAATAAGCAACCACCTTAGATACTGAACACTATCTTTTTGTGCCCTACATGATACAGACCTACAAGATGACTATTTTTAATTTTCAGAATTGGATAACTTTTGGCTTGAAGTTGGAAGGGGTCAGATTAGGCAATTTCCAGAGCTCCCAGCTCTCTGGTGACTGTGATAATTTGCAAAACAGGGTTAAATATGCTGAAAAGTTCACCACAGTGGCATTCCAACTCTTCTCTCCATCTATCTAATGCTACACTATCTTTCTCTTATGGCATCATTTTCTTCCAATTTATGTCTCATTTTGAGTTTTTATAAAGCTTTGGATTTTCTCCAAATTTTATAAAGTGATACTATAGAGCACCACTTGATATATCAAGAACAACACACTTCTGTAAACTCTAATCAGCCCTATCTGCTTTGTCATTAGAAACAAAATCATATTCAAAGTTAATAACGATATACAAAAATAGTGCCTTATCCCCCTTGAGGAAACAAGAGAAAGTCATCTAAGATTACAAACTAACTATACTTTTAAACTTTGAGATACAGAAATAACAGAAGTTATTTAGAGGTGGCATAAAACTTTCAATTAGATTTTTTAAAAAAAAGTAATAAATCAAAAATTTAAGAAACACTGGTATGTAAAATCTCCATGCAGAAGACTGTTCTAAATTGTCACAACAATCTTGTCAGTCTTACAGTTCATTTTTCTTTCAAATGTTCGTAGAAGTGGGATATGGAAAAAAAAATGCATGGGTTGAAAGCTAATTTTCAGAATTGCACTCATTCGTTCATGCAGTGAACAAGGAGGAGAGAACCTGAACACACAACACTCACATTTAATGCAAAGGTAAATAGTCTTTAAAAACAGAGGAAGGAAAAGGATTCCATCCAGAGGGACCTTGTCAGCCTTGAGAAATGGGCCTGTGCGAAGCTCATGAAGTTCAACATGGCCAAGTGCAAAGTCCAGCACCCGGGTAACGGCAATCGCAAACATGAATGCAGACTGGATGGTGAGTAGATAGAGAGCAGCCCTGAAAAGAAGGACTTGTGGGTTCTGGTGGACAAAAAACTTGTCATGACCCAGTACTGTATGCTTGCAGCACAGAAAGCCAACAGCATCCGGGACCACATCAAAAAAAGGGGTGGCCAGCAGGTGAAGTGATTATCTCCCTCTACTCTGCCCTCATGAGGCCCTACCTGGAATACTGCATCTAGGCCTAGGGCTCTCAGCACAAGACAGATGCAGAGCTGTTGGAGTGGGATCAGAGGAGTCCACAAGGATGGTCAGAGGGAACGGCCTCCTTATCAGGAAGTGTAGTGACAGTACAAGCAGTAACAGCTCTAAAATAAAAATAGTAGATTAGATGTAAGGAAGAAATATGTCACTATGAGAGGCTGTGGAAAAGGTTGCCCAGAGAAGTTGTGGTTGCTCCATCCCTGGAGGCATTGAAGACTAGGTTGGATGGAGTAGTGGAAGGTGCCCCTGCCCATGGCAGGTTGATTGGAATTAGGTGATCTTTAGGGTCCCTTCCAATTCAAACATTCTATGATTCTATTCTAAATGTAAAATTGTATTTTCAACAGTTTATTCAGATGCAATACATCATTCCCCTGGTTCTTGCCTACTTCCTAAAAAGTCAAGGATATTGCTTCAACAGGGACATAATTATGCAATATTCAAAGAATAAGAATGGAAGTAATACTTAGTAGCTTTATAGTTTCAGGCAACTAAGACCAAGATGGGAACTAAAGAGCTGAGCACAGAGCCCTAGGAATCATTTACATTGCCATCACACTTTAAAAAGAAAGAAGTAAAACCAGAAGGGGAAGGAAATTAAATGTTCTGTGAGCTTTTACTACATGATTGACTACTTACTGAGTGCTTTACTTGCTGAGTGCTTCATTACTGGTGTAGACAGAAGACTGTTGAATCAATTAGAGAATTTAGAGGAAGAACTGATTAGAAACAACCAGAATGAAATGAAATTACGGTTGGACTAGATGATCTTGTAGGTCCTTTCCAACCTTCTGTTACTATGATTCTATGACTGCTAACTCAAGAATAAGATATTAAGGCTGATATCTTCAAGGTTACATAAGGAAGGCAAATCTCCCGTCTTTTTAGATAATTTTGAAAGTACTAGGTCTCTAAAAGATTTGACCACCAGTATTTTTGCTACAGAACTGCAATATTATTTGCTCTGAAAAAATAATATCCAAGTGAACACACTAGGGATTGGAAAACTCATGAGATCTTCTGTGGCCGAAGGTGCCTAGAGCAGACTGTCAAAAGACTTTGCTCATAGACAAGAAATCATCCAGTTCCATGATGTGGGTGGCTGTAAGGGTGAGAAACCTTAGTAATTACTACTGTCTGCCATATTTAGTCATTACAAAAATGAACAAATGAAACAAGGAAAGTAGTGTTAAAAATTTTGAAAGAGGAATGTGCAAAGCAAACATCATAGTAACTGCTAATCGGAATCAGTTTGCTCATCTGTAGTTTGACAGCCCTGTCTAAGATTAGAAGTAGTAATGTTGAACTAAGAGAATAAAGAAGAGAGAGAGCTGCTTCACTGAATGAAGGAAGAAACAGGGAGGACTGATCTTTATTTCCTGGCTTTTAAATTGTCCGATTTCCACTAAACTTAGTAGTTGTAGACAAACATCTGTTTTTCGTGCAATGAGAAAACGTAAGCATTTCCTTGCAGAAAATCCAGTTACTTTATTAAGACAGTGATGAAGGACATTGTGTCAGTTTTTCAACAATGTGAATCGCTGGAGAATAATTTTAAAACAGGTGCACAATTTTAATCCAAATATCCATTTGCACTATAGTAATTTGTAATGAAAGCTAGTGATTCCAAGCTGACTTAGAAATTGGAGACTTGGAAATAGCAAAAGCCAGAACTTTTTTAGCTGTCTGAAGAGGTACCATAGGTGGAACACAGAAGCGTTCGCTTACTACACTCCTGGTTTCCATTATACAGAAGTAGACTACCTTAGTCACCAATACTTAAAAGGAAACAGTTTTAAAGGTCTCAATGTCAACTTATTCACATGTACAGACCTTTTTTGCTGAAAGATGTATGTTATCAGCAAAGAAACTACAGGAAAGTTTTACAATAACTGTGACATGAGGAATAAACAGATACAGCTACTCTACAAAAAAAAATAAAAAAATCTTAAGCATTTAGGAAAAGTTGGGGTAGAATTTGGCCAGCACTGGATGCTTTCAAAAAACGTAAGTGTTGTTTGAACTTTATGTTTATACTTTTTTATTTTTAACAGAGATGTACACAATTTGCTGTGTCATATGCTTAGGAATGGTATTCTATTGATTTACATGAACACAACAGACAACATCAAGTACATCTATGAATGTTTTGTGTGTCTTATCACTGAAGTGTACATACTGCACCATGTCATTATGGATTTTTTTTTCTTGGATGCACACCAAAACCAGGCTTCTTTCAGAAATTGATAGTCGGGACTCACTTTGAAGTGCAGCCAGATGTTTGGTTTATCCACATTTGGCTTATTTTTCTTTTTCTTGTGAGGAATTTATACAAAAGGCAGAATAAACTCCAAAGCTGTGTAATGAATCTAAACTATGATTTTCAGCAGTAGATCATAAATTCAACTGTTGGAAACAGACACTCTGCTGTACTAAATCACTAGCTATCCAATAGGATAAAGCTGTTTTTTGTTCAAGGGGTTGATGAGACAGAAAATCACAAATAATCCTGTAAGAGAAAAGGAGGTCAAGTGGAAGCAACCTATTTGGAGGGTGAGGGAGAAGATATATTTTTGGAGGTATTCGTTAAATAGCAAATAAAAATAACATAACCTCAAGAAATTCCTCTGATGTTGCTGGAAGGTTTGGAAAATAAAATACCAGTTTTAGTTCTGGAGCACTGATCTCCATGGATATAATTTAAAATCAGTCAGGTTTGTTTCTCTTTTTCTCTGTGATCACATTTATAATAGTTCAACCCTTCCTTTCCCACTAACAGAAGTCTCATGATGAATGAATGTCTTACTTTATCCTAGGCTGTACAACTTTTAACTTTTTCTCTCCATCTCTTGTGAGCCTAAATTTATTCTCAGATTCACCTTTTTTTTCCCCCTCACTTTGGAGTATGTGCTCACTTCTGGGAAATGAAGCAATTTAAAACCAAGAGCAGTGTTGTAAAATCAAAAAGAATAAAGCATACTGTACTTAAACTTTAAGAATACGGGTACAACACAATTATCAAAAATATTTTTATGAAAAACTTTTTTATAAGCTAAAATAAATACATATTTACCATGCACAGAAGCTCATTGTAGACAAATATTTTTGGAAATATGCTTTAAATGGTTTGGTCTCTTATACAGTTTAATAAGAAAAAATAAGCATAAGGCAGCACAGTATGTGTCTTTTGGATATTATGATAAGATATCCATTGCTGAAATGTAAAAAATACCTTGTGGCTATTTTGTTGGTATAGTAAGATATGCTGTTTGAAATGCGGAAACAAACATTTAGAATTATGAGTTCACTCAGCGTGCAGTGGAGTTTTCAAAGCAAATTACAGTTCAAGTTCCAAACAGACTTTTTACTTGAATAATTTTTGTGATATCGCATTTAAAACATCCCCTTAAAGTAGCTATTAGTTAAGCCTCCTGCCTTCTTTTAATACACTACTAATAAATATTACAGCTACAATAAAATACATAATACCTGAAAATTGCAGTTATGAGATCTTCTGCAACTTAGAATTTGATTAAGCAAAGTTAAGCCAGTAGAATGTAGAATGATATAGTATCTTCTGCAACACCTCAACAATTGGTTTAAACTGTATTTGAAGAAGGTCAAGAAGCTTAAATATCAAATGGAGTTTGATTTGGACTATACATTTTTCAAGTCATATATATTAATGCTATATAGTTTCACCTGAATCCAAATAACTAGAGCAAAATAGTCTCAGCATCAAACAAGAAAGGCAGTAACAGATGAGTTCTTCAAGAAACAGCTGGGGTTATTTATCCACAACATATTCATCTAAGAACACTCATCTGTCTCCAGAAGTTTTGAAAGCTATCATCCCTTCCTTAGAGGATTAAGCCTCTAAACAGAAGACCACTATTGCAATTTTTAAGACAGTTTTAGCCAAAGAAGCCTGACTGCTGTGAAAAGAAATAAAGGTTGCATCTTCGTGGTATTTTACAGTCTGTTACAACTGTCTTTCTGCATTCCAGCCTGGCTGGATGTAAGCCAGCAGCAGAGCAGAAGATGCTGAGGTACAATTAACATGGCACTGAGTTTGAGCTAATAAGCCTTGCTGAGAGACAAGGCTTTTAGGCTCTTATGGCACTCAGGCTCAGTGCCGTGCTTACACAGCTACATGGCTTCCAGTTTAGAGCTGGCTTGCATCCAGCTGGTTCAGAGAGCAAGAAAGGACAGCTGGTATTTGCTCTGAGCACGGGCCAGGTTTACTAGTGCTTGTCACTGTCTGCAGAAAATGCAGAGCTGGGACTGTGAGCAGGACTATGCTGTGAACAGGACCTTCTGCTTCTGTTAGCTAGAAATACAAGAAACTGGCTGAAGGAAGCCTCTGTGTACTCACAAGGCACAGAGAAAATGTAAACAAGAGAAGAACTGCATCCAAGCCAACTTCTATACCTACTTGCTTTGTCAGTCTTGCTTGCCAGAACCAAGTATGCTGTCTTTCTGTGACACTGCGAATGTAACAGCCTTGTGTTCATGAAAGAAAACAGCACAAATATTCCTGTGTCTTCTGACTGGCACAATGCACAGAAAGGTCACATCTGCCTGTGACAATGTTCAAACAACCAAAAATCCCCAAATTTGCTCGTACCATTATGTTCAGAGTTCATAAAAGATTTGTATTATTACTGAAAGCCCAGTATATGAGTTGCAGAAAGCATGGAAATTCAGACAGTGAAGAGGATGACCCCAGGATTCTAGTGTAGGGGCTTTATTTGAGATAGAAAAATGAAATAAGTCTAATACAGGGCCCAGTAAAATTTATAACCTTAACAGTATATGTTATTAGGGTGTTAAACAGTATGTGATTTCCCTTACTCCGACAGGTTAGAAGGCAATACAAAGGATTAAAATATGCTTTGCAGAACCAAACTGAATGCTTTTGAGATACAAATAACTCCATAATAGACTGCATTCAGAGTCAAGAATGCACAGCAAGATCCAAAGATATTCTAAAATCTGGTCAGGAGAAGGAACGAAAAGACTTGAAAACAATAAAATTCGACATTACAGAGAGTAACACTGAAGAAAAAGAAAAAAATATTATTACAGATAAGAACTCAAACTGTAAAAACATCAGTTCTTTAAATAGATTGAGTATCAACAGCAGAACACTCTAAGTGCAGGTGCTTAAGGCAAAGTACAGGAGCAACTACTTGTCTAGGTGATACATCTATTTATGGAAGGCATGCAGCTTGTAACCCTCAAAGCTCAACTGTTACATTTTAGCACCTGTTCTGACCAAAGGAGACAGTGTGCAATAAAGAGGAAGACAAGAGCATATGTGAGAAGGTGCCAAACAGATCTGCCTCAGAACTAGCTGCTGCTGGCATATGGTAGGGAAAGGGTCTCCTCTTGGCAAGATGATGGTGATCCAGGGAGGTGCTGATACTAGCACTTGGAACTGGACTTCTGAAAGGCAATCCATGATAATTCTTTCCCAGTCAAGGTAATGAACATTACAAATGAGAGATGAGGGAAGCTATGTCCAGGGACTCTCTTTCTGGGAAAAATAGTAGCTAAATGCAAAGACCCATTTAGTAACTTACTTTCACTATATAAAACATGGTACTTTTCACAAGGTGAAACTTCTACCACATCTGATACTAAACTGAGAGTCATGAAAAATATATTTTTTAAAAATATTACAAGAAAGCTCAGAGTAGAACTTATATAACTAAAACTAAAGCTTATACTGAGGATTTCTTTGACAACACTTTAATACCACTGACTCAAATGCACTTCATGCCATGTTCAAAGCAGAAAAGCTAATCATGGTAGGCATTTTCTTAACAGTTCTGCACAAACAGTTCATGGATTTCATATAACTATTAATCAAAATTTTTTTGATCAAGGTGCCTATTCCTACTCAATCTGCACATTAAAAGTGGCTTTCTACTGTTTTGAAATTTGTGACAAAAGTTTTCATCCTGAGTATTAGGAAGAATTTCTATGGATTAAGAGTAAATTTTTGCTGTATAATCACAAATGTAGGTAGTAAAATTCAGTTAAAACCCAAAGATACCTACAGTCAGTCATTCCTGCACAGAGCAGCACAGCTGGAGCTGCCCACAAAATCCTCTATTTGTAACATAGAACACTGAACGTCAGGTACAGATAGAACTCAAATTGATCCTTTTCTCTCCATGAATAAAAAATCTCAGTCCTGTATTAGAGGTTACATCTGACTCTCCCAGCGAGGTCAGCTTTGGCAGCATCTACAGTCTTACCTCCTCCTGCAACAATGGAATGAGTTCTCAACAGTCATTGTGGATGTACATACATCCACTGCATACATACATCCACTGCATACATACATCCACTGCATGGATCAAATGAGTAGCTGAGTAGCTGTGGCATTGGAACTGAACTTGAACTGCTTTCAAGTTGTCAGCAGTCAATAGACTGGATAATTCACTTATGTCTACCCTTCAGAATTCAAGTTTCTCACAAGGCTAAACATTTCTTTGAATGGCTTCCAACTCCTACTACTGATGACCATCCTTCTGCTATTTTTATCTTTTATGCTATTAGTTTCTTTAGGCTTGTAAATTCAACCTTCTAAACATACCTTAAAAAGGACAGTTCAAGTACCCGAGTCGAGCAGCGAAAATATAGCAAAATCAGCAATCATTCCAGCAGTTGCTGGCATTGCAAGCATGTGCTCCCAGGATGTTTTCTACTCCTGAACTGTGCTTTGCTCTGATTACTAATTACATAGTTTCCTTTTGCATTTTTCTTTAACATGATGAGACCTCCTACCTCCAGTGATAATCTGTGAAGAAAATTACGGTTTTAGACTGTTCAGATTTAATTGCTAAATACAAAACTTTCACTGCTTTAGTGTCTTGTATATGTAAGAAAAAATATACAGAATGGAGTTACATAATAGCAGTAAAGATGCATTTATGAATGAAGTAATTCATTTGAAGAAATAAGTGCTTTTTGAGTTCTTTAAATTCATGATTGTTTGTCTCAAATCCAAACTTGAACACACTTAAAGGTTGAGCTGCTTTCAAAATCTGAGGGGTCAGGATTTGGGGACCAAAGATTTCACAACCACTTCTCAGTCTGCCAGTGATGATCAGTTGTGAAAAGCATTAGGTATGTGAAAGCTTAAGCTTATAGACAGATCAAAGCATAAAGACCACGAGCCTCAACTACATTTTCTCAGTTCTGAGCCAGTTTCAGGGTGATAAGGGGAAGGTTTACTTTTAATAAACTGCTATGAATTTTAAAAGCAATCAAACTAAAACAAGAATCTCAGTGGAACTAAATGACAGTCATTGCTGAGTCAAATCAAACTGAAAGATCAATTTCTTAAATTAGTAAGGTGGGTATATTAGATTTGTCACTAGATCACACAATTACAGTGGTTTTAATACAAAACCTAAACGTTAAAGAAAAACTCAGACACTATTAAGGATTTTTCTTTTTAATTTTTTTAAAGTGCAGATTCTGACTTGGTTTAAATCCATTTCAAATTTTCTCTTCTGCTTTCTACTTCTTTCTTCACTTGCACTTACATTTTCTTCCATACCCTTACAACAGCTTTTCTACAGCTTT
>WBMW01004706.1:211669-243583 GCA_013396635.1 Penelope pileata | reverse complement strand
TTTTTTTTTTTTTTCCTTATCTGAATAAGAACAGTATCTAGCAGTGGAAGGCCATACATTCTAGCAATTTTTAACATGGCTAGATGCAGTGATACAAATTAAATAAATACATGATTGTATATTAGAATTTACTGCAGTTATAAGATGATATTTTAAAAATAAAAAGGTACTTTTAAGATGTACATTTCCTGTGTTTTTGTGTTTTTATGCACCAGAACATTTTTGTGTTTTTTGAGGAAAGAAAGAGTTAAATATCATTATATTATATATATTATATATATAATATATAATTATATATATATTTCATAATATACAATAAAAATTATATTTTTTAATAATAAAGTATTATCAATACTATATTGTATAGTATTGATAATACTTTAACTGGTAAGCAGGGACAGTGGTAACAAGGAAATGGGAAGGATTTCAAAAGTGATAAGTGGATAACAGTCATCTGATTAGCTCCACTCAGGATTATTTCCATGATACAAAGCATGTGATGCTGCAATGAATAATCAGTCCCTTCCGCCATTCAAGATTTTTTTTTTTAATTCTCACTTTTCATAGAAGTTGAAGAATGTCCTTCTTTGCTTGTATTCTTTTTTCTTCTTTTCTTTTTTTGTCCTGTGTCAGTATATTAATTGAAGATAATCCATAACACAAGAATAACTCAATGCACTTTGACTTAAGCTGTCCAACAATCTTATGTATTTAACTTATAATATCTGATTTTATGTCCCTTCAGAACAAATTAAGGGTTTTACAAGCACAAAAGAGTAGTAAGCCATTAGGTCAATGTTCCCACAGATGCAGAACATAAGGTTACTCTTTCAAAAAAATTACATACCATTTGCTAATCTCAGACAATTGTATGTACATAAATGGGTAACCAGCGTTTGACTCAGTTTATAAAAGGAATTAAAATTGCTTTTTCAATCAATTTCCTGGCAACTACAGAGATTCATTAGTAGATTGTCTGCCTACAAGCAATCCGTAAGCAGTGTTTTTTTCCCCAAATTGTTTGCATTATTTAGTTTATCTTCACACTGTAACAGGCATTTCATGAGATACCAAGAGCTTGAGCCAGGTTTATTAGGTTAATCACAATGTAGTATATTTTTATGACTGCATATTCTGGGGCATCAAATGGATAATATTTTATGCAACACAGAGACAAAAGAGCTTCATACAATACTTTTTTTTTTTTTTAACATGAATCTACAAATCTCTTTCTGTGAGTAGACAGAGGTAACAAAATTTCCTCGAGTGACACTTTCAGCTGAAGAGAAAAGCTTTATGAACTCACAGATGTTCATCAGGACATTAAAAGACAATGAAAAGCACCTCTTTTGCTCCAGATTTTAGTAGTGCTTATGAAAATACTTAGTCCATTATAATGTGTTCTGGTGTTCGGCTTATCATCTCTGGGCTCACAGTTACTTCAAAAAAAGAAAATGGCTTAGGTCACAAATTTTATTACAAATTTATTTCTGACTGGCCAGATCATTACTGTAAGGAGAAACAAAAGAAAAGAAAAGAAAAGAAAAGAAAAGAAAAGAAAAGAAAAGAAAAGAAAAGAAAAGAAAAGAAAAGAAAAGAAAAGAAAGAGAGAAGGAAAGAAAGAAAGAGAGAAAGACAGAAAGAAAGAGAAAGACAGAAAGAAAGAGAAAGAAAGAAAAAGAAAGAAAGAAAGAAAGAAAGAAAGAAAGAAAGAAAGAAAGAAAGAAAGAAAGAAAGAAAGAAAGAAAGAAAGAAAGAAAGAAAGAAAGAAAGAAAGAAAGAAAGAAAGAGAAAGAAAGAAAGAAAGAAAGAAAAGAAAAAGAACCTCCTCCCTAATCCATCTGACTTCTGGCGTGTGACCATACATGTCAAGAGCCACTCAAATAGGAAAAAACAATTAAAATACAGTTTTGTAGGCCTTATCCAAATGCTAGTGCTGTGGGAAGTGGGCCTCCCTCCCTGTAGCCCCTTTTGCTTTGGAAAGAGTGCCAATGCATGACATCACTGCTAGTGTTTCAAGAAGGGTAGGTTGAGTTTGAAACTCAGTGGGAGTCAGGCAGCTGATGAAGTCTGCCATGTTCTTCTTACCTAGGCCTGGAAAAAAGATGCTTCCACTGCCAGTGACCTGGATTCCTAAATCACTGGACTGATCCTACAAGCCATTTCCTTCATTTCCTGAACTCCATGTCAGGCACGTATACCTTTCTCTTACCTTTGCTAAGATCAGCTAAGAAAAATTCATCTTAAGAGTCAGAGGATTGGTTTTTTTTGTCAACAAATTACACTATTTGTGAATAATTTACAATGTCAAGACAATCATACTAATTACGAATTAGAAGGAAAAACATGACTTTCTTTGATGAAGGACAGAGTAAATATTTTAGAATCCTCTTTTCACTATCAAAAAAATCTTCAAGGATGAACTCTGAACAAGAGACTTTAGAAAATGTCTATTTAAATATGAGTACCAAACATTTCATTCTATTGATACAGAGTAAGGCTTTTGGAGTTATTAGGGTCTAGGGTCTTTCTAAGCTTTAATTTTTATTTTACAACAGTAGTAAAAAACAGCATAGCAATGCTTGCTTTCCAGGCTCTAGCTCAAAGTTTTAATCATAAAGAATACTGATAGGAGAGATTTTGTGAAAGCCACTGTCCGAGCATTTCTAAGTATGTTCTAATTGTATAACAGTGTAAAATCTACCTCTGTTTTGAAATTCATGAAGTATACCTGGTAGTCTTTTACTATTTTGGCAATATTTTTGTTAGAAATTCTTCATTAAGAATCACCATTCCTAAGTTCAGAAGATTAAAAAAATTCTCAGAATGTCAGGAAGGGGAATTGAAAGACCTGTCGTGACAGTCTGTATTAAAATATACAGGACTGCTCTATATTTTATTTCTGTCAGATCTAGTTTCAAACATGTTAACTGAACAGTAACTGCATAGAGTCAGGCTGTTCTACAGTTTAGCCGATATCATTGTCAGGATTTTTTTTTTTTAAATATATTCAGCTTTCTTTTCCAATTCTCAAGGGAATTGAGCTATTGCTCAATTTCATACACTACTCCAGTACTCCTTCTGTCCTGTAACAACTACCCTAAACAATTCCTGTATCTAGATACTTGCAATCTTCAAATATCCATGGAGTTATTTTATATACTATTTAGTGAGCTTGAGTGGGTGTGAGTACTTCAGGCTTCTTTCAGAGAGAAAAAATAAATAAAGCAGTCCAAGGTCTGTTCTGCAGTCCTGAGATCAATCACAAGAACTGAACTTTATCTGAAATGGCTAAACATTTCAAAACAGGGTGCCTTCTGCCTTCAAGGAAGGACTGTGCTTGTTGCTCCTTGCTGGTCTCCAGACTATGCTCAGGCATTGCCTAGGGGATAACTTGCAGACCTAGGCCAAACATAGCCCAGAGCTGTCTAGTAAAACAAATTAAAGCTGTTTGAGCTTTGTTTTAGGCATTTATTTTTGCCTTTTTAAAAAAAAAATTTTTCTTTTAGACACTCTCAGAAGAACAAATTCTAAAAGTTTTCAACCTGTCTTGAAATTGAAAAAGTTAGACTGAAACACGCACACGCTTTAGATGGGAGAAAGGATGGAGCAACAGCATCAGTGGATCACAGAAGAGCAACTGATGTCATCTATCTGGACTTCTGCAAAGTCTTTGACATGGTTCCACACCACATCCTTATCTCTAAATTGGAGAGATATGGATTTGAAGGCTGGACTATTTAGTGGATAAAGAGTTGGTTGTATGGTTACAGCCACAGGGTTGTGGCCAATGGATCTATGTCCAGGTAGAGGCCAGTGACGAATGGTGTACCCCAGGGGTCTATCTTGGGATCAATGCTCTTCAACATCTTTATCATGGAATCATAGAACGGTTCAGGTGGGAAGGGACCTTAGAGATCATCTTGTTCCAATCTCCCTGCCATAGGCAAGGACACCTCTCACTAGACCAGGTTGCCCAAAGCCCCATCCAGCCTGGCTTTGAATACCTCCAGGGAGGGGGCATCCACAGCTTCTCTGGGCAACCTGTTCCAGTGTCTCACCACCCTCACAGGGAAGAATTTCCTCCTTATATCTAGTCTAAATCCACCCTCTTTCAGTTTATAACCATTACCCCTTGTCCTGTCATTATCTATCCTTGTAAAAAGCCCCTCCCCAGCTTTACTGTAGGCCCCCTTCAGGTCCTGGAAGGCTGCTATCAGGTCCCCCCGCAGCCTTCTCTTCTCCAGGCTGAAGAGTCCTAACTCTCTCAGCCTGTCCTCGTAGGGGAGGTGCTCCAGTCCTCTGGTCATCTTCGTGGCCCTCCTTTGGACCCACTCCAACAGCTCCAAATCCTTCTTATATTGGGGGCCCCAGAACTGGACACAAGCAGGATCACCTCCCTCGACCTGCTGGCCACGCTTCTCTTGATGCAGCCCAGGATCCGGTTGGCCTTCTGGGCTGCAAGTGCACACTGCCGGCTCATGTTGAGTTTCTCATCAACAGACACCCCCAAATCCCTCTCCTCAGGACTACTGAATCAATGGCCTGAATAGTGGGATTGAATGCACCCTCAGCAAGTTTGCTGACACCAAGCTGAGTGGTGCAGGTGATACAGTAGAAGGAAAGGATGCTATCCAAGGGGACCTGGACAGGCTTGAGAAGTGAGTCTATACAAACCTAATAATTTTCTACAAGGTCAAGTACAAGGTGTTGATCTTGGGTCAGAGCAATCACAGGCATGAGTACAGACTGCGAGAAAAATGCATCAAGAGCAGTCCTGTCGAGAAGGAATTGGATTTCCTGGTGGATGAAAAGCTGAACATGAGCCAGAAGTGCATGATTGCAGACCAGAAGGCCAACAGTATCCTGGGCTGCATCAAAGGGANAGAAGTGCATGATTGCAGACCAGAAGGCCAACAGTATCCTGGGCTGCATCAAAAGAGGGGTGGCCAGCGAGGCAAGGGAGGTGATTGTTCCCCTCTACTCTGCCCTTCTAAGGCCCCATCTGGAGTACTGTATACAAGCCTGGGGACCCCAGCACAAAAAAGATGTGGAGCTGTAGGAGCAGATCCAGAGGAGGGCCATGAGGAAGATCAAAGGACTGGAGCACCTCTCCTATGAAGAAAGTTTGAGGGAACTGGGCTTGTTTAGCTTGAAGAAGAGAAGGCTTTGAGGAGACCTCATTGCAACCTTCCAGTACCTGAAGGAAGCTTATAGGCAGGAGGGGGACTGACTTTTCAAGCAGTCAAATAGTGATAGGACAAGGGGCAATGACTTCAAACTGAAAGAGGAGAAATTAAGTTAAATGTTAGGAAGAAATTCTTTACTCAGGTGATGGTGAGGCACTGGAGCAGGCTGCTCAGAGATGTTGCAGATGCCCTGTCCCTGGAGGTGTTCCAGGCCATGTTGGACGGGGCCCTGGGTAGCCTGATATAGTGGGTGGAAACCCTGTCCATGACAGGGGGGTTGGAACTAGATGATCTTTAAGGTCCCTTCCAACCTAAGCCATTCTATGGTTCTATGATTCTATGATTTTTTGAAAAGACACTGAGTACTCAGAAGGCTTGTGTTTAATATCCTGGTCCTTTATACTTTTTGTGAGATCAGCAAATCACTTGGACTGTCTGTTTTTCATTTCCACACCTGCAAAGTTGTGCTTTCCATTCTTCCCAGGAGTACTGTTAAAGATTATAAGGCTCACTGACTTTCTGGCAACTGCAACTCTGTCACAGTGCACAAATAAATAGAGAATGATTGTTCCTAGCTCTGATTGTTAGAACTAATTAAGTCTCTAACAGTCTTGATTATTTTGAATTTCAAAAGGTATTACCATAGAAACATTTTAATAACTTCCAAAGTGCACAAAATACACTAGAATTAGGTTAATTCTGTAGTTGGGCACTGTAGATAATATGCAATGACCTAGGTCCCCATGGAAACTACAAGGAATGCACATTCTAAATAGGAGCTTAATCAACAGATCAAAGCAACATACCTGCCTATGATAGATTTTTTTCCCCTTGTTTACAAAATGTCTTTATTATCTGTAACATTTCTTTAAAAGGAGATTATCCATTTTAAACTACATTATGTTTCTGAAGACAATATTGTGTACAGAAACCCTTGGAACAGAAACTCTTTCCCATCTATGGAAAACATTTATTATGCTTCAGGATTAAAGAAAAGTTTCTCATTTTTCGACACCTTTGTATCTCACTGAGTGCCAAATCATTGTAAGCATGTGATCTTTCTGATAAGGTTTTTAAAAGTTTACTCATGGAAAAAAATAAATTGTTCAATTTCGGTTCAGCTTCCATTTAATTCAAGCACGCTTTCTAGATAATTGTGTTCTTTTTATACCCATTATCTTTTCATTTGGATCACTGATATATAAGATCAAGAGTTATTAGTAGAGTTAAGTAATATACTGGGAACAATTACTTTCATGATTACATACCATGAGAAAAAGAAAAGAATAATCCCTTTTGCTTTCAGTGTGTCACCCAAAAATAAGACAGGCTTTTTTCTGATTTAGCATGTTTGCTGCATTTTCAGCCTTATGTATGTAAATGCTTTTATAGCATAAGCATATCAAACAGATGAAACACACTCTGATGATAGATTAAATCAAATTTAATAGAACCAGCTCTTAAAGCTTCCTTACTTTTAATTTACATAAACATATGTGTAGGATACAACATACTTCTATGCTTTTCCCTTCCCTTTCTTTGATTTTGTAGAACCCAGTTTTGTGTCCCCCTTCCAGCCATTTAGATGTTTTTATCTTGGGAAAGTTAAGTTTGTCTCCCACAGAATTAGTTTAGTGAGGAACACAAAATGGAATCTTAAAAACACTCCATGTAATTTTGCCAGTCCATACTACTAATCAGATTCCATATGATATATGATCCAGATTCCATTTGCCAGAATCCATGTGACTAATTCAGCTTCAGATGAAAAAGTAGAAGTTTAACCCATGTATTGTGTCAAGGCAAAATATGTGCAGACAGTGTTTTGTTCAGAATGATAAATTCTTAGATTTCAATTTTTAAGAGTAATTATATCATTGCAAGTTTTAGAGTTAGGGTCAATAAAAACTAAAACTAAAAACGTTTTAAGTTAGCATGGTATATTACCTCCTGGTCAGGCACTGGAATGGCCTGCCTAGGGAGGTGGTGGAGTCACCAACCCTAGTGCTATTCAAGAAGCGTCTGGATGAGGCGCTAAGGGATATGATTCAGTAGCTTAGTGGGTAGTGATGGTGATAGGAGGACGGTTGGACTAGTTGATCTTGTAGGTCCTTTCCAATCTAGTGTTTTTACACTAGAATTCTGTGATTCTTCTTCCTTAAAAATAACTGAACAAATTGTCTTGGTGAATCTTATTTGTAGTTTCATTTCATATGCTTCATACTATCTAAGACTTGTATGAAGACAGACTTACCTCATCAGTCCCTCTGCTATGCCAAAGCTGCCATATATTTTTTTGTACTATTTCTCAGAATCACAGAATGATTAAGGTTGAAAGGGACCTGTGGAGATAATCTGGTCCAACTCCTCTGCTCAAGAAGGGACACCCAAAGCTGGTTGCCCAGGACCATGTCCAGGCAGACTTTGAAGGTCTCCAAAGAAGGAGACCTCACAAACTCTCTGGGCAACCTATGACAGTGCTCCATCATCCACACAGTAAAGAAGTGTGTTTTGATTTCCACCAAGGTAGACTGTAAGGTAGTATTACAGGAAAGATAATATTGCAATATATCTCTTAGGAGCTGTAACTTTTATTTGAAATGTTTGTAGATTATTTTAATGTTTGAACATACATAAAGAACAGAATTGGGAAAGTAGGAAGGGAACTCATAGCTCAGAATCTGAAGTTGTGAGTTGCATAAACATTGAATTGTATTTCAATAACTACAATGACATATTTAAATATTAACATATATATACATATAAATAAATAGATAAAAACTATCTCTGAGGACAGCCCCACTGGTGAGGAGACAAATTCCACTGTGCATCTGACCAAAGTTCTGCCACATCACAATGACTAAATGACGCTAGTTACTCAAAGGGTAAACCTCGAGTCAAGCCCATGATTAGGAGGACTGGCTACAGCAGCACCGGCTGGAGAATGTTAAGTCATCAGAGCCACTTTTACACTGGCTACTTCCTATAAATGAGGGTATCTTCTGTTTTCTTAAATTTATGCTGTTTACTGTTTCAAGCTATAATTTTGAAACCATATTTTTTATTTTAATGAACTTGATCTAGATTTTCATGAAAATACAAGCTCAACAAGCCATAACAATGCAAAAATTTCCTAAGCTAGTGCACCACTCACTAAGAATATTGCTCTATATCTGAATCAGACATATGTCAAAGTTCCAAATTATTTGGAAAGGAATAAGGTGGCATAACAAAAACCAAAGCTCATTCTTTTCAGTATCTGGAGAATTAAAAGTAATATTTTACATCATTGCCTTTTCCTTTTCACTCAGTTGTGATCTCAAGGACTAAAGGATATGTGGCATGAAGTGTTACTTTCATTTATTTCCTATTATCAGACTTTGATTAGTCAACACAGTTTAAATCATCAGTCAACAATGATCTTGAGTTTTTCTTGCCTCACCCATAGACCCAGGCAGGTGTAGATTAGAATGTTCATTCTTACATTTAAAAATACTTCAGAAGGTGGTATCGGGCAGTTACTGATATTCTAGCCTGTAGCAGTCTATACTCAGCTCCTCATCTGCCACTCAAAATGCTGTGATTTCTAGGTGGCTGAACTCAGAATACAAAGAAGAAATATTGCTGTTTCCTCTCTGATTCAGTTCTGATAATGCAGTCTATGTGCTATTATAAATGTTTTATTTGAAAATGAGTTTGATCCAGAAGAATTCCTTTTATGAAATAGGAACAGGAAATCAAAAGTGTGATGTACATTCATGGTATTCTTTTTCTACCTTGTCTTCTTTTCTTTGTAGTGGTAGTGGGAAGTCCCTCAAACAACTTCCCTGTCCTCTGAAGGTGATAAAAGCATGCATGCAGTATGATCTGAATCTTATCTTATTGTTCCCCACAGACTGCTGAACATCATCCCAATACCCCTCCTGGTTAACATTACGAGGGCTGGAATGTGCACAGAAGAATTTTCCACATGGAGGAATTCAATTACACGGCTTTTCTTCACATGCATTTTCATGTCAGATGCCATTTGGTCGGACTGCCCCTCGGCTGCCATCTGCTGCATGGCAACGAAATGTAACAGAATGTTGGTAGGAAGGTTCAACCCGACTGCCATACCGCCACCACTCACCTCTGACATCATGGGCTAACATAATAAAATAGGAGGCATTACTTTTGGAGCACACCTGTAGCTTTGGGATCTAAATAAGCAGTGTATATTTAAAAGGTGCAGAGAATAAAGGTTTACCACACTAAAGTACAACTATGAGAAAAAAATAACACTAATGTGTTTAGTCAAAAAATATTAAAAGAATTAGATTTTGTAACAGCTTTCCTAGAATGTTCTCCAGTATAATGGGAAGGAGGATTTTAAGACGACAACTTATGTGTTTATGATATGATCATGATACAAGGCTCCCTGATATAATAGATTGCTAGGCACAATGACCTCCACAATATTGCTAGTTGTCTCAGATATTGATCTCCCAATGCTGCTAAGCAACATCTTATAGCATATCTCATGGTTCATGACTGCTTTAAATTCTGAATGGTCAAGTGCCAGACAAAGCCTCAAAATTCAGTAAACATATTTCATGTCAACACCACCCATTTAAATGTACATAACTAAGCAAAACTGTCTAAAAACATAATAATTATACTCCATATTTTCATTCAGTCAACAAGTCACTCATGCTCCAGGAGACCAAATTTAAATATCTTTATGGGACACTTTTTTCTCCCATCCCAGCTGAGACACAACAGTTAACCAGATAAAATCTCAGTTGCGATGCAAAGTAAAACAAAACTATCTTTACTAACTGAGATTAAAATATCTATTAACGAACTGTAGTGTTTACCATTATAATTAAAATTTTATTTCTTTCAAGCCTACAACTGATTTACCAGATAAATAGGATTTATCTTTCTATTAGTATCAGATAGAGAAAGAATATTTATTTCCGTGTTACAGTGACTTGCATTAGCTTTATCTTACTATAATTTTTTTGGGGAAAGAAAAGTAGTTTTACTTTCAAGTACATTAGGGCTATACCTGCAAAGTCCTTAGTATATCATAAAAGTCTCTGTACTTGCTGCTAATATAGCATAATACTGATAAAATGTTAACATGTAAGGTACACATATTTAAAATATCATTCTCTTGTTAAAGCCTTCAATTACTGAAAAAATACAGCAGAGTATCATGGCAGTATCCTATAAGATTTTCTTAATAGTTCTGGTCATCTCCCATCTTAAACAAGGTCATGTCTGAAGGGAACATGACTGTCTGATATCACAATGAGCTAAAAAAAAATATCCCAAGTATATGAAATTTCTTCCCAAGAGTAAATGTTATTTTTAATTGGTGAAAAATAGAGCATGCTAATTCTATCAAATCCGTGAATGAATTACATATGTGACTATATTCACTTGATTAGAGCTGTGCTTATGAAGAGGAATTTGGAAAGGGAAATATATAAATAAAAACCCGAGGAAATTTATCAGTACAGCACTATTTGTAGAGCGAATTCTATAAGAACTGTACTCTCTTACTTCTGGAATGTTTCCTGTATCAGTTTTTTAAAACTCAAATATTGCTGAAGTAGTCCCCACATTATCTGCCATTTTTGCCCAAATCCTTCACAAATAGCTTGCTTTGTTTGCCTAGTTACCAGAAAAAATATCTTTTCCTAATAACATATGATTACTTTCCCTCTATTTATTTTTGTGATTCTGAAAAGCATGACATTGCTAAGGATTAAGAAATGGTCTGTGCCTCCTTTTGCAATTAAGGTAAATTCTGTAGGTTATGTTCCAGGGCTCTTTGGTAGAGCAAAATAGATAAATTTCCTTTAATTTAAACAGGAAAGAAGCAATGGGCACGTATTAAGAAACAATTCCACTGAACAAAAGAAAACAATTTTTTGCTGTGGGATTGATCAACCCTGGCATAGGTTGCCCAGAGAGTTGTGGAGCTTAATTCATCCCTGGACATGGTCCTGGGCAGCCTGCTCTAGGTGGCTCTTCTTGAGCTGTAGAGGTTAGACAAGACAGACACAAAAGATCCCTGCCAACCTCAGCCATTCTGTGATTTTGTGATTTTGTGATAATCCTGTATATTTTTGTCAGATACCTATACTTCCATTTGTTTGTCTAAATCTGTTTCTGTTTAAAAAAGCCATGTGATCATGAAGTTTCAGCCTTTCTCGGTAATATTTTCAGTTGCTTTCAGAATTATTTCTATTCTTCAATTACCAAAATCATGCAAAAGAACTAATGTGAGCAAATGATATATCCTACAGCTCAGTGATGAAAAAGAGATTAACATAATCGATTAAAAGTACTTATGGAATTACACCATGGAAGTATACAAATCATAATGTCACCTTGATTCTTCTTTGAACTAATTCTTGGTGCTATGGTCTAGGGTTTCTGAGCAACTCCTTCTCTAAACTGCTTGTTTAGGTTAATGTGCAAAAAGATATTCACGCTTCAGTGTTTCTCTATCAGCTTTTATTGAAGGTTGTTTTAAGATCTATTTTTACTATGTTTGCTGACTGATTAATATTTCACTTCTTAGCAGCAATTTAAAGAAAACTTGGGATGATGAAAGAAACAATAACCCCTTACCATACTTAGATTGCTGCCCAAGACTTGCGTAAGTCAAACCAATAATCAACATATTATATGGACTTTATCAGCAATGATTTTAGGAGAGTGTGCTATGGAAAGAACGTTGTTTTAAAGGAATTACAATATTTTTATTTATGAGTCCAAAAGAACAATAGTAATTTAATAATGTTTTCAAAATGTAGGATAAATTAGAAGATTCCATATTAACAATAGTGCACAGATGGACTTGATTTCATTAACAAACAAGAATTTTATAAGAAAATACCTAAATACTATATGTAGCACTGGCTGAACCTCACAGCAGTAAACCTCTGCTTTTCAAATTTCAAGGCAGTGCTCATGAAAATGAACAATAGCTAGACCATATCAAACACCGACAGGCAGTTCTGCTTCCATTCAAAAGGTGTTGGGTGGTCCACTTCATTTTAATATGCCATTAAAATACAACACTTGAAATGCAGAACAAAGCATAGCTTTAATTTGAATAGGGTAAGAAGAGAAGGTTATGAGGGTATGGTGCACTGTGTGATTAGGAATGTTCAACCACTCTGGGCAGTTGTCCTGAAGAGAAAGATGGAAATCTACTGTCTGCTTAAATGTTTTGCCACCAGTAAATCACAGTATGAAAACCAGCTTTTACAAAAAAGCTCAATTAAAAAATTAATAGCTAGATAGACAGAAATTGATACAGATATGCTTTGAAATGTCACACATGCATATATACACAGATAAGATCACCTGTATTATATCAACATATTACATGTTTATATTTAGGAACACATATAAAAGACTACAGATGAAAACAAATGCATGATTCTGAATTGCTATTTCTCTTACACTAACATGAACAAAAGCCTCTGTTTAGTGGAAGAAAATAGAACTTTTTCTGTAATGTTCCTTCAGTGAACATTACACTATGTATGTAGAACTGACACAAATATTTGCACAAATGCTACTGGCAATCATGCATAAGCTTAGTGAACACACCAATATTCACATTGATTGCATTGTCACTTATATTCTGGGCCTTACCAGTGTCTAAGATGATACACTATATGTTTCCCCAGGAGGCTATTCTTTGTCTGAGAGAGACAGTAGTATAGTAAAATGTTTTTAAGATGGTTTACTCCTGTATCACAAAGAAAGAAGAGAAGAACTAATATCAGAATAAATTGTGTGGAATGGGACTTTGGCTTTATGGAGGATGTGATTAAACTTTTTTTACTAGATCAAATTAAAGTTTAAGGTTTGGACAGAGTTTAAATACTCAGAACTGAAACTGCCACCTTGAAAATCTCTGTTCTTCTGGCACTGAGCCCTTGAGGAACTTGAACTCTGTAGAAGACAGATTTCTATCTGAAAAATCCTCAGGCTACTGAAGTTCTGCTTTGGTACACACTCAGAAATGCCTCAGTTTTGTAGGGTTCAACAGACTGTGGAAATTTCTCATCAAAACCTAACTGGTATGCCAGTGTGAGCTGTTCCTTACCTTCTGAGCTATTCTGCTGAAACCCCATTTGTAGGTGCCTAACTTTCACCAAGCTCAAGTAGAAAGCCTTGTAAGGTTCCAGGCTCATCTCTGGGGAAAGGCATTAGGAAAAGAACATTTCGTGCTGGAGGGATTGAGATTTTCTGGATACAGCTGAGAAGGAAAAACACGTTTAATAGGCAGAATGTGAGACAAATCAAATGACTTGCCCATATGAAAGTGATCTGGGGCACATCTGGATCTGCATTAGGAGCCTTAAATGAATAATTAAAATAATTTAAATTCATTATTCTGATGACTTATTTCTTATCTGCAAGGAATGTATTTCTGTATTATACTGAAAAACGCGTTGTTTACCTCATGACAAGGATTGACTTCATAAAATCTTCATAGTGGTATACACCTTCCTGTTCAGTTATTTTGTTTTGTCTTGTTTTGTTTCCTTTCATCCTCCTTTCAAACTCCTCCCATCCCCTCCCACTGAATGCTGGCAAAGTATCACATTAAGATGCTATATTTACAGCATTTTTACAAGATATTAAAAAATTGAATAGTGACTAAAGGACCAATGTTAGATTCCTTTAGACTTATAATTAGTCACAAATAAATGAATTGCCCATATATATAAATTCGACACAGTGAATTAAATTGGTGTTGACTGCATGCTCTGCAGATGTATATTACATGAGCTGTAACTCTTTGGATTCACTTTCCTGGCATCTTCTTCTGTACAAAGTTTGGATGTGAAGGCAAGTCCTGAATATCTTATTCAAGGGACAGAAACTATAATACTATAAAAAGTAATTTGATTTGATGTCCATTTCTTCCCTAATCATTCCTAACTTCCTACTTTCCATTAGATTTTCCACTGAACATCAAATATTTCAGACAGCTATCTGCAATAGTGTATTTCCAATATTGTCTTGATAAAGGCAAATCAAATCTGGTGTATCCAAGCACTTCTATTACTTTCCCTGAAAGACTGTAATCTAATATCTAAAACACAGAGATATTTTTGAGTTTTTAGAACAATATTTCCACTAAAATGAAGTTGAGACCATGAATTTCTGATTCAAAAAACTGAACTACTAAATTATATATATGATTAAAATTGTTAATGCATTTTAACAGAAGAAAAAAAAAACATTTTAACTCATTACGGACTTGATGCATTCTGACAGATCAGTTATTTTTACAATAGTCATTGGAATATTTTAGGCACATTTTGGGCAATATTGCTCCAGGCAACATGGAACTTAATCCTTGAAAAAATACTGCTGCTGCTGAAATGATATGTTGAGTATTTTTTGTATCATAAACATTGGAATCAGGTTTTCTAATTGTCCACATTTTGGGGTGAAAAATAACATCTCAGGGTCGTTGAGCAGAAATACATGCTTTCAGTGGGCACAATTTAAATGAAGAGCAATATTTCTAGGGAAAGAATAACTCTAGATGTAGTGGAGTAAATTAGTTATTATGATTGACATTGTCAGATTACATCTCTGGTGAGTATCTACCCGAGAGAAAATGTTCAACATATCTGAATGAAATATGGAAGAAGTAAGTTTGGAAAAAGCCATTTCTTTACAAATATCTATTTAACAATGGCAAGCTCTAAAATCAACGATGTTAAAGAGAATAAAGACGTTCTCTAACAACAGCTATACAAAACCTTTCAGCACCCTTTATTCGAAGAATATTTTTTATAGCTATAAATTAAGTCAGAAAAATAAATAAGCCTTTTAAATGGGAGCTCTGTCTGAGGGAAAGATACAGAAACAAGAGTCTAAATAAGCCTGAAAGAGGATGTTAGCTTACATAACCCAGTACAGGTTTTCTGATTCTGCACTGCCACTCCAATTAACTGCTACTGAAGTTCTGGTGAACACAGGGTGTTCAGCGTACAGAATATGGTCTCGGCTTTGCAATTTAGAGGTCAAATATACCTTGTTTGAAGCAAGTCTTGAATGGGGATCCTTCAAGGGTTTATTCTTAGTATCAAGAATACTGATTGACCCCAGTTAGAGGAACTCATAAACTCGTAGATTAGGAGGAATGAAAAGGACCATTACATGCTATTTGACCTCATATTTAGCACATACCAGAAAAATATGTCAAGTGAAATACAGTGATGAACAACCACTTCTGTTCTCTGTTTTAATGCTTGTGATGCTTTTGCAGCTGAAGACTGCAGATACTGAGCCATAAGAGCTTATACACTGAGGACACGGAACACAACTTCTCAGGATCTTCCTTTTCCACTACACTGAAACAGTTACAATGATTCTGCTGTAAGTCTGCATCTCCTGGGCAAAAGAAAACGAATAATTTGTTTTGTTTATTTCCACAGGGTCCTTATTAGAACACATATTTGGAATACATTACGTTATTAGCTGATTAGTAATGCAGAAACTGTTTCAAATATGAACTTGAATTTCACATATGCCAGTGATGAGCTTTCATTATTCACTCCTTATGGTTTTGTTTTGTCTTTTTAGACAGTTACTTGACAGCATTAATGCTTTCCTTTGGAGAAATTCTGACAATTTCTTTTGAAGAGATTTCATGTAAGAAGCTGGAGCTCAAGGAGGGAGCACAATGGTGCATTACAGGAAGATAAATTGTCCCACTGGCTCTGGGGACTGTGCACGTCTCTTGCGCAAAAAGTTGCCCTCCTGCCAACAGCTTTGCTGGGCATGACAGTCCTCTGGTGACAGAGCTAATCTCCATACACTTCCTACTGCCAGGGCAAACAGGATGACCAACATAAAGGGAATACAGACAGCATTGCTCAACATGAAGCTGGTTGCCAGCTCCCGTTTCAGCCCTGGAGGACACACGTAGCTTGCATGATTCAGAGCAGCTTTTTAAGACACGCCTGAACAACACAACTATACCTTTGAGAGAGGAATACTTGCAAAGGTGAACTTTTCCTCCGGACATGTGACTGCTTATAAATATTCTTTACTCAGATCTGAAGGCTCAGCTGTTTATTTATATATTAATTCTGCCCAACAGAACAAACGATCATGAAGTAAAACCATATACGAAGCCAGCTCCTTCTTCTGAAGCATTTATTTTGAGAAGCAGGGGAAAAAGAAACATGTTGAAAAAATATTTACTGAGATATACCGTATCATGCCACTAAATTCCAGACTGAGGGACCCCCAGTGTCCTTCATTTTTAACAAATCTCTTGTGCTAGTGCGCTAATTTGTATCAGGTTGGTTGTTTTTCGTTTGTTTTAATATAGTACTTCCTAACTGATCCCTATAGGGAGAATATTGCCTCTGCAGTACAGATTTTCACCAATGGTTTTTTTAATTCTCGCTCCTAGAACAACATTCAATTATTCAAAGTATTTTCGGGTTATTCCACTTTCTGTAATCATTCTATGAGTTCTTAATTCTGAATTTTTCAATTATTTGCATAGCTTTCTCTCGGTATATTCATCCAGTTTCAGTCTTTGTAAAAATAATGAGGTATATATCTGTCCTTAAATCGTATATTAATACATGAAAAGCCTTTTCAGAGAAGTACAAACATATACCATGTGCATAAATTTTCCCCTCGAACGGTGGGCAGATCTACTGAAATGACTGCAACAGTTCTTCCATCTCCTGTTTCAGTGCAGGAGCTGCAAAAGGCCTCACTTCAGTGGGGATTCAGTTGGAAGCCAGACCAATGCCGGGAGCTCCAGAGCCACCAGATAGTGGTAGCTATTCCTACATATACACAAAAGTACACATATGTCTCTCTAATGTACAGCAACCTGAATTCATTGCAAATGAACACCAAATGAATCAAGTATCCTTCTTGAATAAAGAAAAATTTTTTTTTAATTTCTGTATTAAAAATATAAAAAAGTTAACCTCAATTTTTGAGAATAAAGAACATTGTAAAAAGAACTGCTTTTGAAAAGGCATTCCTATCAGTTATAAAATAAAATAAATATTAAAAAGCTAAGGAAAATTATTGCAGCAACTGATGTCAGCTGGAGTCATGCTGGGTTTCATACCACAGATTTGATCTCCTTCAGCATGGATAGAATCATCCATGCTAAGAGATTAATCTGACATAAAGAAATTGAAATGTATGTCTTTTCAAAGTGAAAATATAATCTCTAATTTTGTTCATGCTTTAGGTTTACTGCTTGCACTATCTTCACTTCTGTGTGATAACTTGATATAAGTTATTGACAATTTTCTTTTAAGCATGTAATTTTAGAAATCAGATTTCCTTTCATATGCCATAAACTTTTACATGTACACAATTATTGTACACTAGGTATTTAGACATTTTACTCATGGAACACAGAACTGCATTTATGATTAACGCTTCAGGCTCTGTTTCTTAGACACATAACTTTATGTGTAAATTGTTCCTCCCATCTGTTTCTTTCAATTTAAAGATTGCTTTTCTGTGCTTTACTAATCACTTAGCATATGATCATTTGATCACAGATTAATGAGGTTTCTAGGAAACAGCACACTGATTCAGAATTTTGAAAAGCAGATTGTGAGTTTGGATTTCTCAGTTTTCACATATTCCTACTCTAGAGCTCTAGATTACCAGAATTCACCTACTGGGAAAAGATCCTTTAGAGTCACTAGACTTTAAAGAAACTCCCAAGAGGACTGCTACCCTTCAGAAATCTTAGATAAGTTACATTTCTTCACCATTTGTAAAACACAAACTTTGAAGACAGAGAAGCAATGGATGAAAAATTAAAAAAATAGTAGAGTCAAATAAACTCATTATCATGAAATGCATTATCATCCAAAACAGTTTTAACAAGATGTTCCAATTGTTTTGCCTGCCATTTTCAGTATTTTCCAGTATTTTTCCATGATTGGTTTAGTTTTTTGCTCCCCCATATTCCCATTTTCTAAGATATGGTATACATTTCTCTTTCCCAGCCTTCGAAAATGTTACTCATCTCTTTGTTCCTCATAACAAGCTATTTTATTTCTGAGATTCTTTCAGTTTTCTTCAATCTTTAGATTAATTTTATCTATATTATGATCTGTACAGCATTCTCAAGACTGTTCTAGGTGGAAATTTTATCCTTCAGATTTCTCCTAGGTTGAATAAACTCTTAATCATAATCAAACTAGCTTTAGTGAAGATTCATTTCAGAAAGGTATAAAGCTCTTTAACCTCCACTGCATTAACTACTCTTCATTGTGTCCTTTTTGATTTTTTTCCTTCTGTTTGTATTAATCTTTGTTTGTCCTTATTGTTTGAGATTACAGTCAATGAAAAGCTTGTGACTCGGCTTTTCATAGATACATTGATTCTCTATTAAATTTTTATCTTTTCCTTTTATTGAAATACTGATTGCCAAGTAAAGACTTTTTAGAGGATTTTCATGAAAGCTTATGGGGCTTAATTCAGTTCTGCTTTGAAAATCAAGCATTTTGAATTGGACACTAAAAAAACCTTCAGAAATTTTGTGCTTTTAGCAGAAAACTGAAGATAGCAAAGAAATTTCTGATTGAAACATGGATGCAGATTCAACCAAAATAAGAAACCTGTTTTGATAAATCAAAATTCACTGCATACCTTAATTTTCATGTAGTTCAATTCTATTTACATTATCTTTTTTAGATGATTCACAAAACTCTATGGTATATTCTAATTAAAATTCTACAGTTCAAACAGAAACAAATATATATGTTTAATATGTTGTCTGATAATCAAGAATGTCTCAGTAATCCTTAGAAGCAGACATTACAATTTAAGTGAGCAATTTTTAGGGCATTTTATAACTGAATATGTCAAAGAAACACATTATTACATTTAGTATGCTATGTACATCTGATTTTCAGTTTCAGCTTATGAGTTTTCAGGAGTATCTCATTTTGTCTTCTCATCGTGTATTTCAAGCATTGTAGTTCATTAATTGTATGATAAAGCTAGTATTACCTTTTAGTTTCTAATCTTAACAGAAAAAAAAAAACTAATTAAGAAAGTTATTGAAGACTGCATTAGCAGGGGATTAGCTCTATAAAACAAACACTACTATCACAATTCTAAAATGCTTGATAAGGCCCATCAGGAATAGCATGCACAACACTGATAACTATCCCTCAGGAAGGAAGTTACCTCACAGAAAGTTAGGCATAAGGAAACACAATACTATATCCCAGAAGCCAGAGCTGGGGCTGTTTTCACAAAGCAGAATTATTCTTAAGAGTGATGCAAAATAAAATAAATATGTGAATGACTTGTACATATTTGCTTATTCACTCATTCCAGTAAGAATAAAAGTACATCGTGTGTTAGTAAAGTGCAAGATGGGAGTGACGTCCCTGAAGATCCCATTAGCAAAACTCAGAATTTTCCATGTGAGCTAGGAAGAAAAACAGAAGCTGCAGAATGGTCTGACAAAGATGACTAACAAAGAATATAGTGAAGCTTAGTAGGGATAATTATCCTAAAGTAAGTATGTTAATTTAAAATATTTTGTTTGTTCACAAATAAGGTTTAATGCATTATGTGGGTAAACAATCCTTGTAAGGTTTCAATTCAGTACTGTCAGCCACAGGCACTTAAAAGTTATTTTTTTTACCACACCTGGTGCCCACCCCACCCAAATGATGAGATTTGGAATAGAGCACCAGTAGGGGTTACTGAGTTTGTTTACTTTTGTATCACATTGAGAATGTTTATCCTCCAACTAATCTTAAGGCTATGAACTTTGTTTTTCAATGAAGGCTGAGGTAATAACCTGTTTTCAGCAGCTCAGGTTTCAGTCAAGAAAATAAACAATGACAAAACCAGCAAAGAACAACTCCACCTATCATACATTTGATAAGAAAACACATCACAAAATTTGCTGATGCTACTAATGCTTTCCATATAGGGAATGAATAGTGAAAACATGGAACTTGTTGCTGAAGAGTTTTCATTATTTGTTGAGTACACATGAAGTTAAAGTCCCTTGTGCTGGCTAAGGAACCAATGATCTACATAACAAGTATAATATGGTCACGTAATAAAGAATCTTGGCAATTTAGTTATTATATTTCAGAGAACAAGCAGTCATCACCATTAACATAATGATAATTTGGAGGCAGCATTATATTTCACAAAACTTTCAATTTACTCATATTGGCTAGACAGTAACCTAGATAGACCAGTATAATTTTTCCAACTCTCATGCATGTGATTTCCAATCACATTTAGAGTGTATGGTTATGTCTATAAAAAAACAAAATAGGTAATTTAATGTCAAATTATAACCTGTGGGTGGATAGGCACCTTATGTATAACTTGCACCAGAGTTAAGAGCTTCAGAAAAAGACTCAAATGCGAATAGTCAGAGCAAGGTTGGCTTAAACACCAGATACCACTGAACTGTCTTTCTTTGCTACTCAGTGGAGCCGTCCAGGGTTGTCAGAAGCAGGTAAGAAGCACAATGTTCATTTCAAGGAAATAAAACTTATTCAGGAGTCCTAACACATACTTGTTTTCTCTCTGGATTTTCAAAGAACCATGTGGCTTGCTTATTGTGCTTCTAATGCAAGGGTAATTCATAAGCAGAAAAATCCCTTAAACAGAAGATTGCACAAAGTTTATTTGGCTTTTACTCTATATCCTAACACTGAAACAATAATGTTGGCAGACTTAAGGTTGATAATGTCTGCAGAAACGTGATCTAGTTGGAGCTGAAGTATCTGACATTCAGAGGTCCCTTCCAAACTCAACAGTTCTGTAATTCTAGTAGTACAGGATCATTCAGAATAACATTGAATTCTCTTGTTCTGCTATTAAGATATTAAGCTTATAGTCAACATAAAAGCAAAATAGGGATGAAGTCAACTATTTTGGCCACTGAAACTCAAACGTAAGTATGTGTTTGAGTGCAACTGTGTCCAAGTCCACATTTTAACTGTTTGTATTAATTGGTTAAACAGTTTTTCTCCCTTGCTGATGTAATTTGACATTAATTCAGGACACTCTTTTATCCTGCTGCCATGATCTCTAGCTCCATATGAGTTCTGAGTTCTTGTCACCACTGCAGTAGAAGCAGCGTAACACAATAAATAAATAAATTGCCAAAATAAACTGCCAAAATAAACAAGGAGTCAAAGTTGCAATGCTCATCCTCTGTGTTACCGGTGGCCCATGGGTCTAAGCATGCTTTAGCTCCAGAAGAGGCAGAGCTGTTCCCTCTGATGGCCTGCAGAGACCTGCACTTCCCTAAGCACAGAACAATGCAAACAGCTGCTGAGCTGGAATTGTATCAACCTGCTTTTGCTTCAGCTCTCATCTATTGTTTTGTGCAAAGTTGTAAATGAAAAGAGCCCTTGGAGTGAGTCATGGCATGCAATAGTTTTAATGTGCTTTACCTGTAGGGGCATATATGTTAACAGCTATTAGATAGCTTGATGATTCACCCTGCTGAGGGTAAAATGATCTTTCATCCAACTGAAGTGCAAACAATTTGTTCTATAAATCCTTTTCTGCCCTAAAAGAGCTATCTTCCTGCAGAAACTCTGAGATTGTAAGCAATGCTGATGCCTAGGTTAAAANGATTGCTAAGAAAAAAAAAAAAAAAAAAAAAAAAAAAGAAGCCTCTGAAAGGTGGAGTAATCTATCACAGCTGATAATTTTATGTTGGTTGAGGGCAAAACAGTACCTGTCAAATTTTCTCTTGTAATTCCATTATATTCATGTGATGAGAAGAGGTATTCTGCAAGAACGGTCAGCAGAGGCACTTAATAGAATTTGCAACTTTCTATTCTGGTAAATAGTAAAATTGGCCCATTCCCGAGTCCAGGCTCTTCATGGTTAGTCTAGAAGATGTATCAAGGTAGAAACAGCTTGATTAACTGAATAATTCAGAAACAATGCCATCTGATCCAAAATACTTTTCCAAAAAGCTTTTTTGTAACCTTACTCTGTGTTGATTCTGATACTCTATTTTTAAAGATTTCACAAGACGAGCAGTCAACATACTATGTCCCTAAATTGCAAGCATACAATGAGGAAACTGGGGAGGGCTACTTTTGTTGGTGTTGTTGTTATTGTTCTGTTCACTTTGGTATGGTTCAGAATGCTTGCTGCTTCTTTCAACTTTTCTTCAGCATTATTCAAAGAGTGAAACTTTGAATGTTCAGGTATTGATATGCGTGTATCCATATTTTAATTCAATTTTTCTTATTTTTTCCTAATATGTATCCAATGCTATGCACACTTGTGTGTAAGCCTGAAGCGGTTTGGAAGGTAGTCCACTACATCAAAACAAAGAAGAGAGTAGGGAGTAATATCACTGTTCCAAATACAGATCAGAGAGACAGAAGAGTAAGAACAATTACAAATTGTTTTGTTTCATTCTGAATGATCGCTTTTACTTCACTGTTTCACAATTAATTTAAATATAACTTTGAAAGTCTTTCAAGATTGCCACAAAAGACAGCTTTGGAAAATATTCTAGACTACATTATCTCTATTTCTGAAAAAAACTGCGCATATCACTCACAAAGTTCATTCAGACTTTCTGGACTCAAACAACATTTTTCCAAATTCCACTTGAAAAGCAACTTTTTATCTCCAAAAATGTACCAAGTCCCATTGCCCAAAACCTATTTTAGTTATAACAGGATAATGTTATTATATCAACAATGTAGAACAGTACAATTGATTAAATGTGCTTTCATGCAAGAAGGTTTGTCTTTTTGTAAATTAATACAAAATTTGGCTTATGTAATATAAAATTCAAGTTTCCACCAAAGAATTCCACCCAACTTCAAGTCGTGCGTGCAATTGTAAAGAATGTAAGAGAAGAAAATCACTATGCATTATTTAAATATCAGTTTGTTATTGTAATTGGACAAAAAAAAAATCAAGCATATTAGTACCAAAAAACTACAAGTCATATTCCATGTTTTCTTAAGATCAGACATCAAATGGCAGTGGTATGCCAGTTTCTATTTCTAGCCTCAACACAACAAAACAGACTCAATCATATTCTGAATTGAGCAAACTTCTGACAAGGGTCCGTAGGTTTTGATATTAACACAATATTTCTGGCATATTGTTTATTATGACTACATCCCTTACAATAGATAGAATACAATGTAGACAGAGCATATATACGCAGATTAAATTCATGCCAGCCAATATAACCCTTCATCTTCTTGCATCTGAGATCCTAACAGGCCATATTCTTTCTTTCTAACCTATCTATACTGATTAAGCATCACAAGGAGACAGCAAACAATATTCACATCCATTTTCATAAAATATACTTATATGAACACGAACAAGGGAGGATTTGGATTTCATGTTCCTTGTTCCTTTATGAAGAAAAGCATAGCTATTTTGTTTAATTATCTTGTATGAACAGAGAGTTTACTCTTTATGACTGGCAAATTTTTATAAATTGAAAAATAGTACATGGTTTCATTAGTTTTTTTTTGAGAAAGTTATATTTACTTCCAGATAGTAAATACACCTGTATTTCTGAAAATGTACAGGTGGGGATGTGTGTGTGCACGTGCCGCTGTGAAGCAGGAGACAGGTACCTTGCTTTCAGGTGATTTAACATAAAGAAGAAAATTTTAGAGCTGTACTCTCGGGCAGTACTGTGAAGCTCTAAAGATTGACAGTTTTTACTTGAATATATAAGAAAGTTTATTCTTCTACTCTTCCTTCTAAACACTTGGAAGTGTTTCCTAAAGTTCTTTTTTATAAATGCTGTCAGAATAACTGAGAATAATGGTATGAAACTAAGAAAAAGTAAATTCAGGCTGAGCAAATTAATGGTGAGGAAATGACCAGGAAATAACCAACTCCCAGTTGGAGAGGATAAATTACTTTTATTTCAGTGATTCAGAACTTGGAAATTCACTTCAGAGAAAAATCCTGCACTGGACAAAGAATAATGCAGACGAGTATTGGTTGCCTAAAGTCCTCTTTCAAGCTGATCAAGTGATTCGTATGATAGACTATCATTCTATCGGTTTACTTCTTATTGCTACTTTATGATAATGCAGTTGGTATCATATAACACTGCAGTTTCATTTCTCCAGCATTTTTACAGAGCTGCTCAGACAGATAGTTTCCAACAAGGCCATAGTTCCAGCTGAAAAGAAATCTGATGTGACCATTGCTCAATGTGTAAGAGGAATTTATGAATTGTATGTACTAGTTTTGTTAATCTTTTGATATTTATTGATATCATGAAACTGAGAATAGATCATGATTGTAATAAACCATTGCAATATATAATACATACTGTGATATATTTATTATGTGTATTACATACACTTGCTACATGTATATTGTTTTTATATATATAATATCACTATAATAATTAATAAGTTTAAAGTTAAAATTGTATTATGCATTGATTTACATCTTTGTACTGAAATCTGTAATAAAACTGAGCATTCCATGTATCTAGATGTACATCAAAGAAGTGTTCAGAAAATTTATGTATTATTCAGAAATTTCCTATTCACACAACATCAGATTCTTTGAAACTGTTCAGAGCTTCTAAGATTCTGCTTTCACTACATATTTTTGAGGATAACAGATACACACACTTTGTCTGAACATTAGTCTTTTGTCCATCCAAAGATGGTATGAAAAGATGAACTAAAAGTTCATGAAGACCTGAACTATTTTCCAGAGTAGTTGGGGTGTGACTGCAAAAACCTAGTGTTCAGCAGTCAGAATTCTGACCTAGTGGGGTCTCAATGCTCACCACAGTCAAATTATTTAGGAGCTCCTTCTTGCCTTAGCTCCCCTGTGTAACAAAAGGCAACTCACTAGTCAACTGAAACTGACAATGAAACCCAATGGAGAAATACACCACAGTACAATACAATTGCCTTTCCAAAATGAAAACAAAGCAAACAAAACAAACAAAAAGCAAACAAAACCAAAAAAAAATGCAAAGACTTTAAAATGGATGATGGACTGCTGGTGGTTTTGTTTTAATATTAAAGTACTATTCCTTTCTTCCAAGAAGCTATGTCAGAATGATAACCACAGCCATAATCTCTTGTGATAATTTTTCTCATCTCTTTTAGCATTGTTCGCAGAGATAAGTAAGTCAGGACTCCAGAGAATTCGAAAAGACATTTTCCAACAGTAAAGCAGAAGAAAATTTCCAGAACATCAACAATGTAAGTTTAATCATCTGACGATCTCTCCAAACCTACAAATTTGGCTTGGCATATCTAGAATGTTGGAGAAAGAAAATGTGACAGAAACAAAGAGTAATTTTCAAATGTTATTCTCTTCATACCCCAAGAACAAGGATAAAAGCAACATGACTGTGACTGAATCCTTTTGGTCCCACTGACAATCAGAAATATCAAATGTTCTCTCAGTTAAAATAGATTTGATAAATAAATCATTTCTTCACAAGTAACAGATGCTCAAATGTATGTTGGGAGTGAAATAATTTGCATACTTCTGTGAAATTTAAAATTTTGTATTAATAGATTTTTCTCATGACTGCTGTATGCTCTTGGATATATTTTTCCAAGCCCTTTCATACTATGGCCTGATAATAGAACTTAACACTGATGGAGAAACTGTTAGCTTAAAGAATAAAGTTGTTCATCTTAATTTTAAAGGCCTTGACTCATCTTTCTCAGAACATCTCCTGAATTAGAGGGCTACTAATGCAAACCTGTAGCTTAACCATAGATTTGTGCTGAAGTCTTTCATGCTATTTCATTTCCCATATGTTATTCCTTAACTATGCTGGTATTATTGATTAATCAAGGACTCTTCAGCCTGGAGAAGAGAAGGCTGCGGGGGGACCTGATAGCAGCCTTCCAGTACCTGAAGGGGGCCTACAGGAAAGCTGGGGAGGGGCTTTTTACAAGGATAGATAATGACAGGACAAGGGGTAATGGTTATAAACTGGAAGAGGGTAGATTTAGACTAGATATAAGGAAGAAATTCTTCCCTGTGAGGGTTGTGAGACACTGGAACAGGTTGCCCAGAGAAGTCGTTGATGCCCCCTCCCTGGAAGTATTCAAAGCCAGGCTGGATGGGGCTTTAAGCAACCTGGTCTAGTGGGAGGTGTCCTTGCCCATGGCAGGGGGGTTGGAACAAGATGATCTCTAAGGTCCCTTCCAACCTGAACCATTCTATGATTCTATGATTCTATAATCTTTATAATATGGATATTGATATTATGTACATCAGTTTTCCGATATCATTACTGCAGTCATACAGCAAAGTATGACCATCTCAAAAAATGCCTATTTTCGTCTTCACTGTAAGTTCAGGTGAATAATAGCAACAATAAATGTTCTTCAGCCTGACGGAGTATTAGCTTTTTCACTTAACTGTTCCTTAACGTAGTCCTTTCACAGGTTATTAATGGGGAAATGTGTACAAATGGAAACGGATTAGAAATGAAATGTGGTAATAGAAATTAGATAATTTTTATGAATTTTATTTCAAAAATGTAGTATTTGAGTAGCATTAACTCTAAAAAACTAGCAGTCTTTCTAATCTCATTCATCTTTTGACTCTATTTGGAAACTAAAAGGAACAATCTTCTGTCCCTTTGAACTATTCATTAGATAAGTACTGCAACGTTGAACAGGAAATGAAGGACTGTAATCAGTGAGACAGAACCATATCTGTATTCATCTAATAATGTAGTTCTTAAGTATTCTTATTTACCAGAAAATTTGTATTAGATACATTTTCAAAGCTTTAGAGCACAAGCTATCTTCCTATAGCCCAATGAAATTTTTCAGAACAGCAATGTATTTTGCATGGTTGCCAATCTACTTTCATATTGAGTCTTTTGAACTGCAGGGTAGAAGCATCAAGACAAGAATAAATTACATATTTCAGATTTACCACAATCTCTCAGACTTTTTATAAGCTCACTGCATGAGAAAAATATTTGTCTGTCATGTGGATGCTTTCACAGTAAAATTCTCAAAAAAAACCTCAAACTGATCAGGCAAAGAATAATGACATTTCTATCTGAACACTTATGCTTCATTCCAAGGGGAATAATGCATTATTATCCCCCTTGATAGACCCAGAAAGACCAGTGAGAAACGAAGTAAAACCTGGAAAGAGCAGTGAGAAGTAAAGAAAAATCCAACAGAGATAACGTCAGGTAGATTTTCATATCTTTTCAAATTTGTCCTTGAGATATCATGGGTTGCTCTGCCCTTTCCAGAATTTTATTGCTTCCCTCTGAAAGCTATGAATTATGAAAATCTCAGATGCCTTTCTTCCTAGACCATGAACGTTCTGGAGCTTCTTTGATCTATTGTTTCTGGGTTTGGGAGATGAGCCCAATGTGAGGGTCTCATTACACAGCATGATGTATAATTATGGCAGGCACCAGCATACCATCAGAATGTGTCAGGTCAGAGCCACTGTTTCAAGATGAAATTCTCTTCCTTGAAGTGACAGGCCAACTGAAATCAAATGGCTTCCCACCTTTTTGACTATTTTTCTGTGGAAAATACACATACAAATTTAACTACATTGTATAAATAGGAAAAATTCAGATCTACTGGGTGGGTCAACATTGAAGATTTGAAACAATCTAACCCCTCTCCTCTCTTTTGCTCTCTCCTTCTCATGTCTTTTTTGTTCTTTTTGCGGTTAATCTTCTTTTAATCAGCTGACATTTGCTGCAGCATTTTTTTGAAGAAACCTCTCATGCTAGAGGATCCTTTCTGGCTATGTCTCTCAGTTTATGCCTGAACTGCAGAAATTTTTACATCTGGGTATACTTGATTTTCTCAGAGACAGAGTAATTTATTCCTGTTTCCAAGAGATTTTGCATTGCTCACCCACATCCAGAACACATAACCTGAAAGCTGCCTGGAAGCAGCTTTTTAAACAAAGCGTATGTACCAAAGGAAATGGTACATACACCCTGGACTAACAACAAATAAATTTAAAATTTCTTCTTTCACTTAATTCCTCCTTTTGCCTTAGTTACTGGATCTGGGGTTATGCCAGTGGTTAACAGGCCTAGATTCAGGGATAGATATTAAATAGCATGATATTGGAATATTCCTTGTTTACTTGTTTTCTGTCTATTTTAGTGATTTGAGTAACAGGGCCTAAAAGTCTGATCAAAAAAAAGATAGAAAAAAACCCCAACAACATATTTGATGATAACATTTGTCATCAAACTTAATCATCAATTATTGCAGAACATTTTTGTACATTCCAATTCTACTACGCTGAACATCATAGGACATACAATTAGTTTTAGAGGAAAACAATTAGTTTTAGAAATATTTTTATTGCATCAATATCTAGATTACAATTATACCTAGATGCATGTTTTAAGCAGAAAAATATTTTTCCAACTTAAGCTTCAATTTGTGTCCCCTAGGTAGACATAACTATTCAGTTAATAACTGAAATTAAATGGATATATTTGGATGATATAACGTTGAAAGGATTTTTTATTTTAAATGCAATAGTTTAGTTTATGCCACACTAAAGGTTATATTTTAATTACGTTGTCAGGAAAAGCTTATTCCAAAACTGGTGCCTACATGGAAAACTCTGTTCTTATAGCTTGAGCAACTGAGCAGTGTGGAACAATTTTACTACTCTAACTTTCCTGGAAACACTGGAGTTTCTGGACATTAAGTTCAGTTTCTGTTACATTCCATTCCTTCTACAGTTGATAAGTAATTCAATTTCTCCTTGCATTTTGACCCCTAAAAGTGTATCAGAGTTTCCCTTGTCTAGTTGTCTTGGAAACTTTCACAAGAGGGAACTGGCTTTAATTTTCTAAACCTATTTTGCTTTCCAGAATTCTCTAGTTTGGATATCAAGTGATTACTAAACACATAATAAAATAATATGCTTACTGGCAGGATAAAAAAGAATTTAACTAGGCGTCTTTTGCAAGTTTATTAATGAAAAGAATGTCCAGATCAAATAAAGAAACAAAACATCAAAAGAAATCTTGATTGCATTAAGCTAAAAAGTGAGTCCAATATTATGTCAATGGGTATGAATTGGAATGTTCTGATTTTGATATTTTACAACTAATTTAATTAGTAATGTTAATTAGTTAAAATAAATGAGATTCTCAAGACCAAAATAGGAAAGCTTCATAATCAAATTTTCATTAAAGTGTTAGCTTCTGAAAAGTTACAGTCTGGTATTTTTGTTTACCATATGTTTTTTTCCTAATTTAAATGCACAAATGTTTGCTTTCATAAACAAAAAACTAAAATATGGTCAAAATTCAGACCAACTACTAAGCTGTTTTATTCCCATGTTCTATGTCTAAGATTACAAATTGGAGTAGTGTAAAATGATGAAAAAACTGGTATTTTGCTGTCTGTTCTAATGTCTCCCCTCTTTCTCCTGGCAGCAAATTTGGCAAGTTTACTAGCACAGAAAAATAAATAACCACAATATTTTTTTCATTTAATTATGCTAGATGCTGCAGTTAAAAGTAATTCATGGCTAACATCACCAAAAAAATCCTTTGTCATAAAATCCTGCAAGGAAAAAGTCATTGTTGATCTTCTTCTAAGTGTTGGGTTAGTGAGTCAAAAAATGAAAACGAAAGCTGGAGATGGAACTGAGTGACACCACTGTGTCTGCAGTCTCTGCCCAGCCTGAGCATTTTAAACATTCTGCAGAGTGAAATACATACAGGAAAAAAGTGACAGATATATATTATGGCTGCTTTATGAAGACATAGGAGAAGGAAAAGATCTTGAATTCCATCATTTTTCCTGACAACAGACGTTTTCGAATTCTATCACAGTGACATACCGCTTGTTTTAAGTGGCCATAGCTTCTACCCTTTTTCTAAACTTTAGAATTTCATACCTGTTAAACTCCAGTGGGAATTTGGGACCCACTGTATTCAGTTAAACAGTTCTGCTTTCCATTCTGTAACCAACTCTGACAGGTAACAAGCTAATGGTTACTGAGATATATATATAAGGAATTTGAAAGATGACTAAAATTTTTAATTTATGAATCAGAGAGCTCAACTTTTGCATGAATATAATCATACTTGTGTACGTTCATTAAAACAAATGCAGTTAATAGGATCTGAACACATTCTGTGTCTGGCTGACCCTCCTTTTTTGGATGAAAGACAGTATAGCCAGTTCTAAGGTTCCCTATATCCAATATATCCAATATTTAAGCAAAAATGATCTGAGCGCTTCCAAAGGAGCATATTTGTTTTTTCCCTTTCTTAGATGAGGAAGCGTATTCTCCTGCAATGCACAGATATTCTTTTCAAGAGGACACAAACACATCTACACATCTTCAAACACCTGCAGAATCCCCTTCCTGATAACTGAGATATGGGTAGCCCAGTTTATGACACAAAAGAGCAGAACGTGGAAGTGACAGCTATGAGGGTGTTTCAAAGGACCAGAGGTAGAAAAAAGAGCAAAAAGATCAAAAGCAGCAGTCTCATTTTCCAGGAGAAAACATCTAGATGCACAGAAAATACATGCTAGTACCAAACTCATACAGCAGAATGTAACATCTGAGATCTGTTATTTAGTAAAATGCATTAGGATATTCAGGATAAAACTCGATTTAAGCTAGGTACTTGCACTTTTTATAAAGATAATAGACATAACATCAACAACCATTTCCCTTTTTACTTTTCAATTCAGACAAACTAATAACATGCCTTCAAAATATATATTGTCCTTCTATACACTTACACTCCTCTAACATGAGCAAGCACATGTAAGAGTGACGTGTTGAAAGTGAGTAGAATTCAAACACATCAAGTTTGTAGCATAAGTGAGATGTGACCTGACAATATGAATAATTAGCTTTGAGAGTACTGTGAACTTCTGCTTATGTAACAACAAAAAGTAGGAAAAGGGGAAAATTGTGAAAGTCTCCAGGGAAAAACAAGATTTTTAAATGTCCCATGTATTTTTCTACAGTTTGTTCAGATTTCACTGATTTCCATGAAAGGAATACACTCAGCACCCTACTCAGTGCCACACATTATGCTAACAGACATTTTCCAGCTTTCCTGTCTCACAGTTTTAATACAGTTTGATTTTTAGTGTTATATTAATTCCATTTGTGTCATTTTTCTTACAAATAGTGTAATTAATCAGTTGACCAGTGTTGAGGCACAAAGAGCTGTAGACAACAGAGGCAATCATATTCTGCCTACTTAAATTTACAGACTGACTTTCAGTTACTACTTCTTTGTAAGCATGTTACTTATACTAACTAGTAATAATACTGCTTAGGCACTAACTTGACAGTCCACATATAGTCCTGGCTTGAAAATCTAAATATAGAAGAGAGATGGGAAAAGAAGCATGGGTAGTCTAGTTGTGTTCTTGAGAGTGACATAATAGATTAGGTTGAAGAACTGACAGTTAAAGGTGGTACTCTTGAACCCTGATTTGAAATCTGATATCTATCAGACCAGAAACAGAATGGCTGAGGTTGGATGGGACCTCTGGAGGTCATGTTCAAACCCCCTGCTCAAGCAGGGACACCCAGAGTCAGTTGTCCAGGACCATGTTCAGATAAACTAAGTATCTCCAAGGATGGAGACTCCACAACCTCTCTGGTCTATCTGTTGCAGGTCACAGTCAACCTCATTGGGGGAAAA
>WBMW01004706.1:199149-211617 GCA_013396635.1 Penelope pileata | reverse complement strand
GAAAAAAAGTGTTTCCAGATGCTCAGGCAAAACCTTGTGAGTTTCAGTTTTTACTCAATGCCTTGTATCCTGTCAGTGAGCACCACTGGAAAGAGATTGGCTCTGCCTCCTTTGCACTTTCCCTTCAGTTATCAGTACACATGCATAAGATCCCCTGTGAGCCATCTTTTTGCCAGGTTGAAAAGTCCCATCTCTTTCAGCCTTTCCTCATCCGAAAGATGCTCCAATCCCTTAATCATTTTAGTGGCATTTCATGGGATTCTTCACGGTATGTCCATGCCTCACCTGTGCNAAAAAAAAAAAAGTGTTTCCAGATGCTCAGGCAAAACCTTGTGAGTTTCAGTTTTTACTCAATGCCTTGTATCCTGTCAGTGAGCACCACTGGAAAGAGATTGGCTCTGCCTCCTTTGCACTTTCCCTTCAGTTATCAGTACACATGCATAAGATCCCCTGTGAGCCATCTTTTTGCCAGGTTGAAAAGTCCCATCTCTTTCAGCCTTTCCTCATCCGAAAGATGCTCCAATCCCTTAATCATTTTAGTGGCATTTCATGGGATTCTTCACGGTATGTCCATGCCTCACCTGTGCTGAGGAACCCAGAACTGGACACAGGTTGTACCTCACCCATTTTGAGTAGATAGGAAGGACCACCTCCCTCAGCCTGCTGTCAATGTTTTGCCAAATGCAGCCCAGGATACCATCAGCCTTCTTTGTGGCAAGGACGTATTCCTGCCTCATGTTCCACTTCGCGTCCACCAGGACTCCCAGGTCCTTCCCTGCAAAGCCGCAGGGAGCCTGCCCCTAAGGGGCGCCAGAGTACTGATCTGGATGCAGGAGGGAAATGCATCTTCAGCAAGTTCACTGATGTCACTAAACTGTGAAGAGCTGTTGACTCCCGGGAGGGACAAAAGGCCTTCCAGAGAGATATGGATAGATTGGGGCACTGAGCGATCAGCAACAACATGAAGTTCAACAAAGTAAATGCTGAATGCTGAACATGGGAGGGAGCAGTGCTGGGCACAGACACAGACTGGGAGATGAGTGGTTGGAGAGCAGCTCAGCAGAAAGTGATCTGGAAGTGCTGGTGACAGCAGGCTCAGCACGAGTCAGTGGTGTGCCCTGGATGCATTTTGTGATGCATTAAAGTCAGCATAGTTAACCAGTCATAAGAGGTGATTCTCCTGCTATACTTAGTGTTGGTGCAGCCTCACCTTGAATGCAGGTCTAGGCTCCACAATATAAAAAAGATGTTAAGGAACTTGAAAGCATCTTGAGGAGAAAATAAAGCTGGTAACAGGGTTGAAAGACACATCCTATGAAGAGAGGCTATAGACAGTTGGCTCATTTAGTCTGGAGAAGAATCAACCTCTACATCTTCCTGAGGATGGGAAGCACAGAGGGAAGTGCCAGGCAGTACTCCAGGGAACTGATGGTAGGACACACAAGAACTGCAAAAAGCTGCAGCAGGTGGGGTTCAGACTGGACATGAGGAAAAATTACTTTAACTTGAGGATGTTCAAATACTGGAACAGTATTCTAGAAAGGAGGTTGATGTCCCATGCCTGTCAGTGTTCAAGAAGCATTTGGACAATGTCCTCATTAATATGCTTTAGCTTTTGGTTAGCCCTGAAGAGGTCAGGCAGTCAGACTATATGATCTTTGAAGATCCCTTCCAACTGAACTATTCTAATACTCTATTACTCTATTATTCCCAGCTTATATTGACGTATGGGGTTATTTGTACTCATTTGCAGAACTTCATAGTTCTCCTTGTTGATCTTCATGACATTCCTGTCAGCACATTTCTCCAGCCTGTCCAGGTCCCTGTGGATGGCATCACAACCTTCTGGCTTATCAGCCACTCCTTCTTGTTTTGTATCACCTTCAGACTTGCTGAAGGTGCTCTCTGTCCTGCAATGCAGGTTATTAATGAAGATCTTGAACAGATCTGGACCCAGGATTGACCACCGGGGTACACTGCTAGTTACTGGCCTCTAATCAGACCTAATCCCACAGATCACTACCCTCTGGGCCTGGCTATTCAGTCAGTTTTCAATCCAACTCACTGTCTGCCTATCCAGCCCACACTTCATCTTCTCTAAGAGGATCTTAAGCAAAACAGTGTTGAAATCCTTATTGAAGTCAAGGTAGAGAATATCTACTGCTCTCCCCTTGTCTAAAGTGAGTCATTTCATTATAGATGATCATCAAGTTGGTCAAACATTACATAAGAATATTTCTTAATAAGTACACTGCAATTGTGTTGTAATTTATAATGCTTATTTTAAGTCTCAAAAACTACAGAAGATAAAATAGCAGTCAAAGAGACCATACCACATAGCTTTCAAGGATAACAGTTAAACACAACTGCAATGTAAAAAACTAAAAAACAACAGCAAAAAACAACTCTGTTTTCTTGTGAATTACTGAAAATGAGAGAAAAGGTTTTACTGATATCTACAGAGAAAACACCATGACAAGAGAGTGATTCTGATGTATATACAACACATAGTTTTCATATTTGTGAGTTCTGTAAGTGCAACACTAACTTCAAGCCATAATATCTCAGTTATTCCAAATATGAGATTTTCTTTTCTTATTTTCTTAATTTCCTCCAAATGATTCACCAGTGGGTCTCTAACATTCAACAACAACATATTCTTAGGCTTGCATGGTACTGCTTGATATGAATATACGTTATTCTTCTCTGTGCTTTCATGTCTACACTTAAAGCAATTCTCTTCCTGTTTTTTTTTTTTTTTTTCTGAGATACCATTTCAGATTTGAACATTCCTTTGATCAAAAGTACTGCCATATGCAGCATTATAAGTTCAAGGTATAATTTAGTAATGGAGAAATGAAGTACAGTTGTCATGATAAGATTACAGACAATGAGATGGAGAAAGTGAGAGGGATGCAAAACAAAGCAAAACCTTCAAAGACATGCTTAATATTTGTGTGTTACATTCTGACTTTCTCTGAGATACTTATAAAGTGTGGCAGGGCATCCGTTTCATAATTAATTGTCGAATTTAACTTCTAGTGGAGCAATATACACAAATATTTAATTTCTTTTATCTGGAAAGATTGGTATATGAAGCAGTGAAAGATGTGCTTTGTTTGCAGTCATTTTAGTTAGCTGTAATTTATTTGTTGGTTTTATCACATATCATGCACATATTTTTGGAAAATGAGTCAGTTCTTGCAATTGCCCAAAATTCACTTTTCTTCATTCAGTTCCTTCTTGTGTACTATACGTTATCATAACGAATGTTTTTTCAGAGTACTTTATATTCCCTCTGTCACAAATCAGGAAAGTAATGATCAGGATGACACCTGCCTAGGAGAGTGATTTTCATTTCTCAAAGCTTACATAAGCAGTAGCTATAGTTGTCAGGCTGCAGGTATGAGTACCTATTCTTTATTTTCAGTTATTTTTGATATTATAAGCAGTGATAGAACTCTTTCCATAATTTCAAAACATATCCTCTATTTATCTTCATTACTATACTTAACTTTATAACTGTTTTATATGTAAAGAAGAAGCATGGTGAAAACAGATTTTTACTGAGAAATCCTAAGAAAGCAGGAAATCAAGCCTTTGTCTCCCAGGTCTTAGGCCAAGATCCAAGCAAATGGGGATCCTCGCCTCTATTCTTGTCATTCCCATTAATTACATTAAATGCATTTCTTGAGACATTTTCTTTGTGGTGTGCTAGTTGTGTTACCCATTCCCAAACAGTATTATAATAAATATGTAAATTGCTCTGAAAATAATGCCTCCTATTTATTTCCATGGAAACTACAACATATACAAAGAGCACAATAACACTATTTGGTAGAGAAAATTCTCAGCTACAAAGCACTCTTTTACAACACAGTCACCATCATTAGCTATGCATTTTCACCAGTAATGAACAAGGGCCTGCATGCTGCGCTTGTAAAAATCTGCATGGCTGTCTGGAATGTGACTTGTCTTTCATAGTGCTGTTGCCACTGCTGAAACACACCACCCATAGCCTCACTGTGCTTGCATCCACTGTTTGGTCTCCATAAACATTCAGCAAGCGTTGATGAATGTCAACGGGTGCCATTTTTTCTGGATGGAGGAATTCAGCGCCACACCTTTTCTTCATATGCGCTTCCATGTGAGACGCCATTGTGTCAGACTGCCCCTCTGCTGCCATCTGCTGCATGGCAACAAAATGTAACTGGGTATTGACAGGAAGGTTCAACCTCTACTACTATACCACCACCATCTGCCTCTGACATTGTGGGCCAACACAATAAAATAGGAGACATTACTTTTGGAGCTGCCCCTGTAGTTAGTGCTACTATATGTTTTTATTCCTTTGTTTCATGTCATCAAAGCAATAATACTCAAGTAACATTAAAAGACATGAATTGTACATGTTACAGTCCTTCCCACACTAAGGTATAGTCTCAGCCATTCTCTCCAGGAAAAAAACGAAGTATTTGTTTGAGACATCTTTCTGTATCCATAAAGTAAAGAGTGGAACATGTTTCATTTCCTAAGACAGTGAAGCAATATTCCAAACTGTTAGGCTTTTCCAATTTATTTAATCTCCTTGTAATTTAGAGGGTTTCTTTCATTTCTTCTAGCCACCTTTGAAGCCTTTTATTACGTCTGAGTTTTTGAGGTCAACAGTTATTCCTTTAATTTGCACAGCAGCATTGCTATTAATAGTGATCAATAAAGTTAACAGCAGTAAAAATGTTTTGCACTATTTTCTCAACTCTCTGCATTTAGTATCTTTTTCCATTTGAGAAAGATTTTAAACAGCTATGGCTTGTAACAGACATCTGTTTCTGTTCTCTGCAAATAATGAAAACGTCTTCCAGCTGCATCCAACAAGGGGCTTTAGAGTGTACTAGGGATTTTGTACTTTGACTATTTAAGTCACCTCACGTGGCTTGTTTTTTATCTTCAGTAACGGCCTCAGGTATTCCCAGCAGGTATTTTTACAGATAATTCCCTATAAAGAATGTCTGCAGGAAAAATCAAAACTAGGTAGGTAGCAACTGCCCAAGAGGATAAAAATGGCTCCAAATGCTATTGAAAAGTTCAGAATAAGAAGGACTGGAGGCAACAAAATGGGAAATTCTCTACTAACAAGCTAAGTCCTACATATGAAGAGGAGATATATAAAAGATACAAACCTAAGGCAGAAACAGAAATCTGAAGCTATTTTTTTCTTTTTTTTTTGTTTCATAATTTCATCTCCTTCACAAAAAACTCAGAATTATGGTTTTTATCTTTAATTGTTCATTTTTCTTACCTGATGGAACTAATATGCCAGTTTTTCTCTGGGGCTCAAAATGGTGAATGCTGCAGTTACCCAACTTTCATGGACTTAGATTTGTAATCAAATGGCTGATTTCACTCTATCTGTCTGCATATGCGTTCTTAAGATATAAAATAAATCAGTCAAAACTCGAATTGTATTATCTTGCGTTTACTAAAAGCTTTAAAAGTCAGATACTTCGATATAGTTTATGCATGATAACATGCATTATTCCCACTGAGTTAGTAAAAATAAAGTATTAAAGATCCATTTGATGTGTCTGCAAACTGCTTTAGGTAGTTTTGTGTATTCAGACATCATTTAAATAATTTGTTTACAATACCAGCTGAGCCCTTTACTTCTGATGCTCTTAATATGCTAAAGCCAAAAGAGAAGAGTGAAATCCAGAATCATACATTCGAAATTTCACATTTGCATACTGTAAGGGGAAAATCAGATTGTTTAAAATGGAATATGAAATATTCAGAACACAAAGAGTAGGAATACAAGTTAGCTTCTTTCAACTGGGATCACTAAAAACCCTTGTGTGCCTTAAATCTACACTTGTATACAAGAGTGTTTTGAGATATCTCTTTGTTTGCAGGCTGAAAGTTCATCTTTCATAAAATCGTCTTTTATGGCCATCTTTCAAAAATGAGACTGGTCATTGCTGCTTTTTCCTAGGCACCTCAAGGCACGGTGTGCTAGGGTAATGGGAGATGCAGAATCAGTAGCTGTTCTTAGTAATATTTCTAGCAAAAGAAAATATTGTTATTTAGAATAGACACAGCCTTTCAGTTGAATGTTCCCACCACAAAAACATACAGCCTGGAGGTGAAACTACTGAAAAAGGGAAAGAATCAGGATCAAAATCCCACAGGCGAAGAAAGCCACAGAGCTTAGCTGTGTGTACCTTCAGCATGTCCTCCAATCCTCTACAGATACTGCAACATATTGACATATATAGTAGAATATCCCCTGGCTAATGTGAATTATCTAATTAGACTGGGGCTTTTTACTAGTAAGGTTTAAAATAATATAAATAAGGTACCACAGAATCTGGGGGTAGGTGAGATACAGGAACCTTGAAGCTAGTAGTTGAACACTCAAGATGGTGGACCACAAAGCTCATCATGCTTTGCAAAGCTCTCTGTTCTATTTTCCTCCTGACAGTGACCTATTTAAATAATGAGAAAGAACATTAGTGTTACGCAGTATTTAAAGTGTTAAATCATAAAAGATATTACAAAGACCTTTCGTTGCTATGTGAGAGTCACCACCCAGCACTACTCACTTCATAACTGGTTTGCAAGCATGTTGTTCCAGGAACACAAGCAACTCTTCCTGTTTTAAATGTCAATCAAGCTATGTTAACATATGGTCTTTCATAGTTAGATAAATCTTCCAACATCATCATGGACACTAGAAATCACTGGAGATAACTCCCCTTCTGTTTTCATAATCAATTCAAATTTCTTCCACAACATACTTCTCTATCCCAGTTTCCGGAATTAGTTTGATTACATGACCACATGAACAGCAATCATATAGAACTGTACCAGTTTTTCAGCATGACTAATTTTCTCAAGCAGGCAGAGAGAGACAGCCACATCAACAACACGCCCACTATCATTTTGCATACTGTGTACTTTATATTTGCCAATCTGTTCGTGCATAGGGATATTTTTTCAGCCATTGTAACCAAGAACTTTACAAAGAGAACATTTAAAGAGATACCATAAGAAGTCTGTCATTAAGAAAAAGCTGGAGAAAATTAAATTCAGTAAATGCAAGTGCAAATTACTTCTTTTCAGACCTATTGAAACGTTAGTCCAGAAATGGTGTAGACATATCACGTTCACACAGTTGTGCATTTCCTTACTGCATCCATTTTAAGGTACACTGACCCATGTACCATGGATAAACTAGATAGGATAAACTGGAAAAGGGTAAACTGGAATTTTCAGAGTAAATTTTATAAATATATGTCACCCCATGCATATGCTTAAGATTTTTTAGTAGACTGAATAAGCACCTGGACTTCATTAAGCTCATCAGAACACATTGTCTGCTTCGTTCCTGCAATTCAGCACCAAGTCATAGAAATTATATTCACCAGTTATACACATTGCCCCTTCAAGCAGGAGCTGTGCTAGAACGTGGGGAGATCCACAGCACAGAGGATTTGCACTGTACAATGTGCCAAGGAGGAGGCCAACATCTTGTGATTCCAGGTGTGTGTCTGTTGAGACCAGCCAGAGAGTCGCAAATGGTTTCTGAACATTTCAGAACTTTTTTGAACTTTCCTCTTCAGCTCCAACTACTTTTGTTTCTTCATTAAAGGGCAGGATCAGAGGGAGCCTGGTCAGTGATGTAATTAAATGTCGTATATGGAGTTCAGATGTATTTAATTTGTGCATCATTTGCTCCAATTCTCATTGGTTGTCCTACAGTACCACAATGATAAATTTACCCACTCATCTACCACATTGCCAATAGTATCCTTTGCTTTATGGTCAGCAAATTGAATCACAGAATGACAAAATCTTTTTGAATTTATCTCAAGCTGAGAAATTTGAAATGTATTTAAAACATTTCCCTACTTTAGCCAGCCAGCATTGCAGTATGTACAAAAGATATCAGTGATGAAAGAGTAAATTTTATAGAAAATTTATATATGCTGCTGCTAGGAGGAATAGGAGGGAGCAAACTATGCCCAAAATGTTAATGGGAATCATCATAACTTAGGCCCAAGGCAGATCCACTTGCAGGAATATACTGCTGCCACAAATCTGTGCTTCAGAGAGGTGAGGTCAGTTATCATTTATTGCCTAGTCTGCACCTATGGCAACTGAGGTTACTTTTCTGGTTGTGCAGATTTCAGGCAACTTAAAAACTGTGAGACGTTGTTTGAAAGCCAAAACAGGAAGCTTGCTGAGAGGGGTGACTGAGGTCTCTCTATTTAAATGCCTATTCCCTTCTGAGCTTTTGTGCTGAGCAGAGATAACCATCTGTGCTCAATTGCTAGTTATGGTTTTGTAACATCAGCATCTGCTGATAAAGAAAATATGGGAGTCTGTGCCCACAATAACTGAAGCCTCATTTACCACATCAAAACTCACTTTCTAATTGTTCAGTTTTATTTCAGTTGAGTACAGGTGTTGTCACTCCGACATCTGAAATTATTTAGAGTAAGATTCATCCATGGAACACTGTAATTGCTTTTTTAAAAAATGGATTTTTATACACAAATAAAAGGTAAAATTTTTGTTCTCTGTGTCTCTCAAATAAATTAAAAAATAAATATGCTTTCTGAGGGTTGTTGCTTTGTGTAACCACACGCTCTCAATGTAAAATGATAGTTTTTAGATTAGGGAGAGATGAAAGTAAAATCTCCTCTAAGATCGTAGAACATATATTTCTTTAGAGCCAGCTGTAAAATAGTAGCCCAAAATGTCTGCCTGTCTGCTACTGACTATTCTTGACAAATTTTCATTGTGCAGCACATGAGATATTAAGTCATAAAAAATCAGTCTCACTCACAATTGGCACAAAGCCACAGACCAGCACTGAACACAAAGTGCATCCATACCACTTTGATATGATATACCTATTTGGTATGGAATATTGTATTTTAGATTGTCAAAATCCCTGATAGTTTTGAAGACAAAGTCATAAAAAAAAGTGAATGAATTAACAGAGAATGCCGGAATATATTCTTAGAGCCTGAAACAGCAGCTTCTGTATCTCATATTGAGGGAACTCCTGTACCACTGGAACTGCAATCAGAGCACTTACATGGCTGTGGAGAGTCAGGCAGGCTTTTGTGGGCTTCCTTGCTGTAGCTCACATCTATCTATGACAGATGGGAGATGGCTACATGAAGAGCAATTCAATTGTCTCTGTATTGTTCTTCCAGGAGGCACGGTAACTGAAATTCTGTGCGGAAAGTCCTAAACTGGCTTCCATAAAAATTGTTACCTTGCGCTTCATCTGGCAGGCACACATCTGCAGTTCTCTGGTGTCCAAGCAGTCCTCAAAAAGGTGTATCCACAATAGGGTAACACTTCACCTGGCTGTCTACAAGCAGCTGTATCCCAGCAGGCAGCATACAGACGTACCTCCAGTCTCTGCACACACAGCACAGCTAATCTGAAACTGAATAAAACTTCAACAGATAATTGGGTTTATGTAACAAACATTCTAAAAGGAAATGAGAGATTTAACATAAAAAGAAGCTGAAATTCAAGCAAGAACTCATGACCTAACACTATCACTATAGCACAGGGACATTTCTGTTTGACAAAACAAACAAAAACTAAATGAAAATTAAACTGCTTTTTGCATGAAGACACAGCTTCAGCAAAAAGGCTAGAAACCAGCCCCTCTCCAATAAATTAAAAGCAGGTAATGTTCTGAGATGTCTGATTTTTCAAGGTCAGTTTCTGCAGTTGTGAGATAGGGACCCCTTCTGAGTGCTTCAGGAGGTACCAGGCTATTTCTTCCTCAGCAAGAGAGTCCTTGTGAAGTTGTTAATTCAATTTGGACATGGGTCTTTCCTCAAAAGTTGGGTGGAAACTGATCTACGTTGTGATATTTAGCAGTCTGGAGGGTCTGAATCTCGTTCTTCTTCAAGACATGCTGAATCTGAGTCACATTCCAAAATCTTTCCTGAAAAGGTGATAAAAATAATCATGGAACCATAAGAAAGAAAATGCTGGTTTTGCTATTGCTGGAAGCAAGGAGATGGTTTCCTCTCCACTTTAAGCAATTTTTTTTTAATGTTTTCTAAGTTGTATGAAATCTACAACACTTACATACTTTTTTCCAACAAAACCAGCAAAATTTGGTATGCTGTTAAAATGATAAGTTTGTATTACAGGTATGCAAATTTGTTCAAGACACACTTATCACTGGTGCATTTCTTATTCAAGTATGAAAATATGACAATTGTATAAATAATCATTGAACATGAACTTTAATTAAATGTATTTTTCACAACTTAATCCCTTACTGAATTGTTTAGCTTCGAACATCAATTTATTGACCTAGCAAGACTCAGGGGTGACACCACGTACTGACACCTGACAATATGTCCACTGACTTACACACAAACACAGGCTTAATTCTGACTGTCAAAATCTTTTACATTTTAATTTTATGTGTCTTATAACTCTGTCTGCATCCAAAATAATCACAGTGTTTTGGTATAAACCAGTTATTTGCACTAGACACAATAAGAGACATGTCAATCAACTCATCTGGAAAAACAGGAACAAACCTCCTTAATTATATGAGGGATGCTCTGAAAATAATACCTCCTATTTTATTATCTTGGCCCACGATGTCAGAGGCAGATGTGGGTGGCATGGCAGTAAGAGGTTGAACATTCCTTCCAATATTGCATTATATTTTTGTTGCCATGTGACAGGTGGCAGCAGATGGCAGCAGAAGGACAGTCTAACAAAATGATATCTGACATGGAAGTACGTGGGCAACATTTTCCTAGCAAGGGCACCATTGTAGCAACCATGAAAATGGGTCATCTCCACTGGTACAGATTTTTACAAGTGCAGCATACAGGCTCTTGTTCATCACTGATGAAAATACATAGCTAATGGTGGTGACTATGCTGAAAAAGAGTGTTTTGTAGCTGAGAATTTGTTCTATCAAACAGTGTTGCTGTACCCTGTTGTAGTTTCCACATAAATAACTAGAGTGCATTACTTTTGTGGCATCTTACATATGTAGTAGTCACTAGGGGACAGGTTAGGTCAGAGTCTAAGCTTAATTTTATATATATATATGTAACAGTACAATGACTAAAATTTTGATGAGGAGGGGGTGAGGGATTCATTGCCCAAATATCTGAAGGTTAGAAGAACCAGACATCATAAAAATGAAGAAAGATAAATAATGGGTGAGATAATCTTTGTTAAGTCATCAGGAAAGGAAGCAACTTGTTTGTATTCCCAGGAAATTCAGGGAGTGACATGGAATGGAATGGAATGGAATGGAATGGAATGGAATGGAATGGCACAGTTATTTGGAAGGGACCTTCAAAGATCATATAGTCCAACTATCGAATCTCTTCAGGGCTAACCAAAAATTATCCAAATGCCTTCTGAACACTGACAGGCATCAACCACCTTTCTAGGAAGCCTGTTCCAGTGTTTGACCACCCTCACGCTACAGAAATTTTTCCAGATGTCTGATCTGAACCTCCCCTGCAACAGCTTTGTGCCATTCCTGAGCAAAAAGGCAAATATAAAATACATGGGCACTGAGATTTCCGTCCAAAAACAAGAGTTCAAAGAGAAGATCTGATGTGAAAGAGCTGAAAAGATTAGGTAATTGTAGCAGACTTTTCATCTCCAGAGCTCTGTTTCAAATTATAACCAATAATATCTGAAGATTGAAATAAATTTGCTTTTCTTAGTCCTCTTGTTCCAGGTGAACATTTGTTCACATCACACATTATTCTGAACACAGGATCAAACTGGCTTTGTTCCTGGACTGCCTTTACACGGTAAGATAATGTTTCCTGTAGGATAGGATGTGCTTTACTTCTATGAATAGAGCTCTTCATTTGATAGTTATCATTATATATCTTCTCATCAAAAAAATGGAAACAGAGGAAAGACTGGAGAATTGCAATGAAAGTTCAAAAAGAATAGGACTCCATGTAGTTCAATTCAACTTAAGATAATGATAAGACCTAAACAGGAATCCAGATGATTTCAGGAACATCTGTACTAATGGTAGGATTTGTATAACTAACAGTGAGTACAAAGGACATCATAGGAACCTGAATTAAATTTTTTACGTTCAAAGTACCACAGGAAAAAAAAAGAAAAAAAAAAGGATCTATCTGTGCAGTGATATACAGAACTGCAGAGATGGTTTGAAACATTAATAGTGGTTTCTACCACCTGAGCTTGGTTTTGACTGGAAGATGGCAACATTTTAGATTGAAAGAAGTCTCCTCCCCCCACTTCCACATTTAAGGTCAATAAAAAGTCTACAAAAACTACACTAAACTTAAAATGCAGTATTGCTTCTTGCATATGGGCAGCCAGATAGTAAAATATATTTTACTGAAATGTTTCTCTTACTAAAGAAACAGGTTGAAACCGTGTGCAAGCTTTAACTGTTTTGGGGTG
>WBMW01004706.1:125994-189135 GCA_013396635.1 Penelope pileata | reverse complement strand
ATTCTTTTTTTTAGTTTTGTTCTTTTCCATCACTACTTGGCTGTCAAACAGGATATAGATTGCCATCTAGGAAAAGAGCAGTGGTACTCTCCTCTCTGAATTGAAAGTACAGGCAAATCATTAATGCTTTACAACAGCCAACTGAGTATATCCTGCTTTCTGCAAAACAGACAGGCAACTCATCATCCAGAGGTGAATAGACAGGTATGGTCATAAAATGCAACTGAGTGATAAATGCAGTGGACTTAATGGGAGAAAATATGGCGTTAGTTTGTAGATAACTTGGAATATCATGCCTTAAACTTGATAAAATAATACTTGGCATCTCTGAGCAATGATAAACAGCTAAAAAAATTGTAAAAGTAGAATATTACTATTCATTTTGTTCAAATTCTCTTTTAAAAGACAAATGATTGATAATTCAGTAATGCAATAGCTATTGTATTCCAGTTTACAAGTTGACTGATATCTTAAAGTATAAGTTTTGCATTTTTTTCCCATTAAGAGGATATTTTTAGAAAATGGAAATGCAATAGGATAACAGCCAAAAAAATATTAGCATAGTGGTGAGCTCTGTACAGCCTGTGAGTTTGGTCTCAAACAGAGAAGCCAAAGGGCAGAAGGGGCTGCTGTCAACTTGCAGGCTGCATTGAAACCCTCGATCAGCATCTGTGACAGGAACAAATTCTGAGACACCAAAGCAAATTCACTCCTGGCAGTTTCAGCAAACAGCCTCAGGACACCAGTGATGATTCACTCCTGCACCTGAACTGTGAATAAGGACACAGGAAAGCTGTTCAGGAGCAGCTAGGGGTAGGGCACAGTCACCATGTCTTCGTTGTCAGGGCTGAGGCCAAGCTGACTGACTGTCCTTTCTTTATTTTCCTTGCAGAGCTCACTGAGCCCAAGTTGAAGCACATTTATGGCTCCTGGTGTTCTCAAGTACACCCTTGTGCTGCAGCAGATAGGATTTGACCTGAAGGCCATTACCATGGCAGGAGACAAGTGGAGCTGGGCCCACTCATTGACTTGCTGGGCTTTGGGTCATGAGCACCCAGCTCAGGAATGCGAATGCTGGAGCCCGACAGGCCTCTGGCAGCGAGAAATTATCGTGTACCCATGGGCCATTAGTCTCATTAATCCAATTCTCTTTAGCACAAACTGAAGAACTCCTCTGTTCTCAGACAGTAGTGTAGATTTTCTGTGTATGAGGGAATTAGCAGGGCCTACCCCTTTAGAATGATTAGTAAAACCTACTCGAAGTAGTTTAACTTTCCACATGGCTGCGTCTTCAGATCTATATGGGCATTTTGCCAATGAAATAGTCTGCAGTGGGAAACCAAACTGAAATCTGGTAATGCTAAGCACTTTTTTTTCTACAGTTATTATCCAGATACTTTGTGCTTTGTATCTTTCAAACTAAATACAGTTTAGACTGTAATATGTACTTATTCATTTGTGAAGATGTGGGTAAGCAAGCTGGGATTTTTTGTGTTGTTGTTTTTTTTTTTTGTCTGTGCGTTTGTGTGGGGGGGGATTGGCAATCAGAGTAGTGCAGAATAAAACTTCTATTCACTTTGCTTGCTGAGTGTAAAAAATGATAGTTTGCACCTTCTACTGCTGTTCATATGAGAATTATGTTACAGTGTTACACAAATGTTTACTTGTTCAGTGACTCCAAACAATTTCTCCCCAGCATCTATGAGGGATTTTCCAAAAGTAATGCCTCCTATTTTACTGTGTTGGCCCTCAATGGCAAAAGACAGATGTTGGTGATATGGCACTACATGTTGAACATTCACACCAACATTCGGTTACATTTTGTTTACATTTGTTTACATTTTTGCCATGTGACAGATGGCAGCAGAGGAGTAGCTTGACAAAACGGCATCAGACATGGAAGTGCATATCAAACACAGCTATGTAGTTGAATTCTTCCATGTGGAAACAATTGCACCTACTGACATTCATCAATGCTTGCTCATGTTTATGGAGACAAAACAGTGAATGTGAGCACAGTGAGGTGGTGGATGGCGTGTTTCAGCAGTGATGACAGCAACATGAAGACAAGTTATGTTCTGGACAGTCATGCAGGTTTTTATGACCATGGCATGAAGGTTTTTTTGTTCATTGCTAGCGAAGATGCAGAGCTAATGATGGTGGCCACGTTGAAAAGCAGTGTTTTGTAGCTGAGAATTTGCTCTATCAAATAGTGTTATTATGCTCTTTGTAGCTGTTGCAGTTTCCATGGAAACAAATAGAAGGCATTACTTTTGGAGCAACCGATGTATTTTGGCTCATATTTCATTTCATCAGTCTTTGACATGTCTTGTTCCCTCTGATTGTTATCTTTTGTTCTGTTATCAATTCCTCAGTGTCATTTCTTAATAGCATGGACTTCAAAAGGAATATTTCAGTAGAAACTATTAAAAATAAATATTACTTTTGACACAATATTAAAAGGACCTTGAAACAATAACATACTGTGAATACACTAAAAGTTCTCTATCATTTATCCTGGTTATTTATTTCATTTGGAGATATTTTTTGGTACAACACTTTACTATTGAAAATATTTTTTATTAAATTTTCCTATTCAAAATCCCTTTCGATTATATTGGTAATGAAAGAGAATGACAAAATAATTTTGCTTACACGCTTACTAAGTGTAGGACCAAGAAAGGATGTTTTCTATTTTAACCATAACCTAACCCATAGAAGAACTACAGTTCAAAATAAGAAAATACCTTAAAATGCTTCACAAAACAAAATTATTAAATACAATCTGTTCCATTGAGTGCAATTTCTAAACAGTCATGTTTGTAGAGGTCGAAATAATTCCAAAACAGGGCGGAATTCTTTTTTTATTTTTATTTTCTTTTTGTGGAATATTATACTGTTCTAGCAGTACTATTTTCCTTACTGTGTGTTTGAAGTTTTGTATGAAAGAGTTTTGATTACAGTACTGTTGAAAAATGTTAGCCCCACGAGTTGCAGATAACAGAAACTAATACTCTGTTTACATGTACATTGCAATAAAGGATGGTGCTTCCTGCTTTAGATTACGTAAAATCCAGCCATTGTTAATCAAAGGAAACTTATTTCCCTGGTATCTCAGATGAGATCAGATCAAAATGTTTCAGAGAGTCATTAAGGTTGGACACAGTTTTTGTGATAGTTCTTTTTGGCAGATTTCCTCAGGATTTCTGGAGAATGTTAATCTTTAAGAACTGGCATTTGCAAAGACTGCAGAGCTCAGGACTGACTGGGCACCTCCTTACAGCTCTCTGGCTCTGAACTGCTTCCCTGAGCTCCCTCAGCTCACATGAGTGGAGATTCGTAGAGCACCAAGACACCCACACCTCAGGCACTCTGTGCTGTAAAAGTGGCCATGTATATAGGTTCCTCTTAAAAAAAATACAGTAAAAAGTAGTAACAAAAAATAAATGCTATATTTATACTACCTTTTCTAGCAGATGACATCTTGGCCATTTTTCTCCATACTTGTACAGGCAATTAGTGTCTTGCAATCCAGGATTAGGAAATTGCATGTACTACCTCTCATTCACAATTTTTTGTTTGTTTGTTTAGTTTTCATTTTGTGGGCTTTTTTCCCCCATAAGAAATCATCTTTAATAAGGAAAATGTTCAAGCCTGTATTAAAATTGAAAATATTCAGAGATGTCTTCTTTCTCTAGGGTGACAATTACTTTAATGTTTTCAACACGTTCTTTAGTGCTACACTAAAATTAGTAGCTTCCAAAGGACAGGATCACAGCCTGCTTTTCATAGGTCTATTCATCTCAGTGGTCTGTCTATTTTATTATCTATAGATTAATTAGAAAACTACTTGGAAATTAGGAGATCTCTCCTGTGATATTACAGACCATGATTCTTAGAGGCACTGGCACATGTATTGAAACTGAACACCTGGTAGATAGCCTGAGATTTAGAGCAGTATTTCAGGATCTAACTTCCATCAGCTTAGGTCGCTAATTACCTTTCAGGATATGGACCATAAACCCCTGAAAAAAATTATCTTTTACTTCTGCCTTAAAAGTCTCAGTTGCATAGCTTCACTGTGAGCTGTAAAATCCCTTCAACTTTGCTGTGTTCACAAGCAGTACTCTATCTTTTTAATAGGTTTTATTATATACAGAAATTTACTAGAAAATTTGTATGGCATTAATTTTTACCTTTTAAAATTTCTAGTATTAACTATACTCTTTCAGCTGTCTGGACATGTCATGCTGGGCCTGTGTTTGTTTCTAGAGAAATGAATTTCAGAACTCTGCTTGGCATCATTCAGTGCTACAGCAGTCTTCTATTTATGCTCATGCCTAGCAGGCTGAAGGGAAGATGCCTCGTGAGTATCTGTGACAGATCATGTACTCTCTGCCTAATGACACTGCAATAAACGTCCTGCAAGTTAAGATGACTAGCATGTGAGATAGACTCCTATATGTCTGCATGTAATTTTGCAACTGCATTTTCATATTATTGATGTTTCCTCCATGCTATGTTGTCAGAATATTATATAATTAAGGATGTTCCACTTACAGGTGATATCAAAATTAATTATTCATCTTGATTTGTTACTTAGCAAGGCTTCCCATAAAAGGTATAAGAAACATTTATGTTTCCTCTATATGCTGTACTGCAATATCAGTTTCTATTATGAATCAGAAGGCAATGTTAGCCCTGAACATAAAAGCATAAGCAAGGCAGGCCTCTTGCTATGTAGGAAAAGGTATATGCAGGATCCAGGCGATATGAGAAGATTGTGATATCTGGAAAAGAACTTCAGGGCAAAAAATTTGGTAGAGAGAGAAGGGAGGGAAGCACCTGAAGAACAGCTTATAGCAGTGAACTGCCATGGCTCTAGGTTATTTGAACTATTCTATTTTATTCTATCACAGAAGCAAATGACAACTCTAAAATCGTCTCAGAAAATGCACCACTGTCTTGACAGTGGTAGCACTGTTGGGAGCAATGTTAAAAAGTGAGCACTTTTAAATTTCAGTAGGGCATTTCCACAGAAGAAAATTACAGCCCTGCACATTGTGTAACTTTGGACCAGATACCTTATGACAGGAGCTAGGAAAATATTCTAAATAGAACAAGAGAGAGACTATGGAAGTGTTGGCAATGAAGAACAGGACAGTCCTTTAAACAGAAGGCCTGTGTAAAACAGAACAGTCCTTTAAAAAAGCAACAAGGAAATTTGTATATCCTAAAAAAAAAATGTGAATGCATCAGAAATCATCTGGTCAGTTTATAGCAGGTAGGTGGTAATTCAATTTGTGTCCTGATGACTAAGAAACTGGAATGGGAAAATGAATTTGTAATTTGCCTAATATAATTAGGTCAACTTAACCTGGAAACAATTTTATTTGTCAGAAAGAAATCAATGAATATTTTACAGGGAAGAGTTCTGGAGGGGATTGTGTTCTGATTAACGAGAAACTGAGACACTACAACATGTAGCAGTTCTGATATTAATTACACCAATATGAATAAGACAAACCTTGCTAATGTGTTTTCCAGTGTGAAAGTCAGATCACAAACAAGACATTCAAACTTCTAATTCTTCCTGGAAGAATTCAGAGTGAATAGTAAAGAAAATGACATTTTCTTATAAATTATGATTTTCGGAGGAGTCACTGTGGGATTTGGAATAAAAAATAAAGACAATTTATTATTTCCAAGGGTCATGAGAGAAACTGAATCTCCTAACATGAAAAAAGTTATTAGAGATTATTTTTGTTGCTTCCATGGCCACATAATTTATTTCTCAGAATGATATTAATTATAGCATGTTAACTTACACACATCAAAAAGTGTTAAGCAAGGATGTGATAGAAGCAAAATGAAAGGTTTTGTTTTGGTTTGTGTTTTTGTTTTGTTTTGTTTTTGAACATTGGTGTTGTGGTTTAACCCGGCAGGTGGCTAAACACCATGCAGTTGTTTGCTCACTCTCCTGCCACAGAGGGATGAGGGAGAGAATCGAAAAAGAAAAAAAAAAAGTAGGACATGTGGATTGAGATTAAAAGTTATCTACTAAGAAAGAAAAAGAAGAGGAAAAAAGTGTAATTAAACAAAGTATGTGATGCACAAAGCAGTTGCTCCCCACTCACCAAATGATGCCCAGCCACTCTCCAAGCAGCAACTGTCTGCCCAGCCAACTTCTAGCTGTTTTTCAATTTTTTACACATATCATATGGCATGGAATATTCCTTTGGCCAGTTTAGATCAGCTGTCCTGGTTATATCCCCTCCAAATTCCTTGTGCCCTCTCAGCGTCTCTTACTGGCAGGTCAGTACAAGAAGCTGAGAAACTGAAATGTTCTTGGCTCCATACTACACTGCTCAGCAACAACTAAAATATTGGCATGTTATCAACATTGTTTTTCTCCTAAAGCCAAAACACAATATCATACCAGACATTATGAAGGAAAAATCAACTCCATCCTAGCTGAAACCAGGGTAATTGGAAAGTAATAAAACAGCCTAAAGGAATGTGGCTCACAGGATTAGTTTCTAGACAAATATGGCTCAAAATCCATAGATAGCACAGGCAGAGACCTCATCACCATATTGAAAAGGGGGAAATTTTGACTGTTATTGTCCATGTTTCTGTCCAAAGTTGAGGTTCGGAAATAGGATGTGTACAGAGGGTTGCAGAACTTGAATGGATTCACAGTGTAATCCTGAAAAGGAAATTCCATCTATATAATCCAGAAGGCCCACAAAAATCTGTCTTTTGATTTTGTGAACTTTGAGCAGCTTGTGTCACAATCTCACAATGCGTTGCCACTGTCTTTCTGTTGTTGTTGTTGTTTTTGTTTTTTTCCAGCCTCATAAATTCTTTTCTTCACACTTGTTATTTCTGTGAGGTCTTGTAACCTGGCCATGTTGCCAAAGGCTACTAGACTGTAACTTACACTGTATGAGAATTTCAAAAGCGTTTTCCTCCATAGAAAAGCATGAAAGAATCCTTCATGGTCTTTGAAATAACAAGTGATAAAAAAAGGTAAAAGGTCATGTTCCTTTCTCTTGTGCTAATTTGAACATACAATTAAAATGGTTACAAACTGAAATGATGCTACCCAATACAGCCACAAGAAAGAATACTGCTTTTTCAAGTGCAGTGGAAAGTCATTTAGACTATGCATAAACAATTACTTTATTGATTTTCTTCTTTTTCCATGGCATTGGAAGTCCTGCATATAACCACATTAGTCAGAGAAATTTCAAAGAGAAATTTCACAGATTTCATTGCGTACATTCTTAAAATACAAGTCTAAGTAGTAAATGCATATAGTGTACTCATGTTCATTGTAATAAGAGATATATTCTCATTTGTAGTTGCTGTCCAATTCATGAAAGCATTTTTAGCAAGTGCATGCTTGCTTATGATATTACAAAGTTTAACATTAATGGTCCCATTGGGACTTTTACCATTGACATCAAAGGGAACCAGATTAGGATTTATAAAGATTTGGCTAGTGCCACTGCTTATTATTAAAGTCTTGCTTTTATGTTGCATAAATCTTTGCCAGACTTTAACTATTTAGGCTGGAATTCCATCTGCTTTGTTGCCTCAGGCTGAACTCTTCTGGAAAACTCCAAACAATTCAGTCCTTTTCAAGTGCAAGGATTGACTAGGCAAGAAGACTAGGTCAGAGAAACCATGGAATGCCAGTGGGACTGGGAACATCTGGAAGAGGAAGCTTTGCCTGGCACTGGGAGTAACAATCTATAGTGACGAGGAAAACATAGGAAAGAGAATCTAGAGATGTATGTTGGAAAAGGACGAACTGGAGAAACTGGGAATAAAACTTCATGGACTGAATAATATGACTGGGAGAAGAAACCATGAGTGGGAAAGACATGGGACTAGGGAAATGGGCAGTAGGTTGGAGAAGCTAACAGGAAAATGGCCTATAATGCTGGAACAGCCTGTGCTATTGCAGTATCATCTTCTTCAGAGCTCAGAGCAGAGCCCTGAGCTCTGTAAACTCATTATTCTTTACTCTTGTAGGCAAATAGCCATAAAAGCCACTAGCAAAATTGTTCATTTTCTTCTACTGCTAGTACATGCAGAGGATAAAAATTCACTAATCCTTTCCTTGACTTCATTAGTTTACACAATCTTAAATCCTTTCTTTTATTCTATTGTCTTAAATGAGGGATATAAATATTCCAGTTTAATGACCCATATAGGTGTCAATATGAAACCACATCACAGAAATTCATTTTTCCCCATTTCTTCTTACAAAAAATTTCTCATCTGACTTCTCTGATTCAACGAGCATTAACTCATGTGGGGAATGTCAGATTTTGGGTCACATCTAAATAATTGTTTCCTTGCGACTATGTGATTCCTGCTGCTAACTAAACTTTTTTCTAGAGAGGCATAGTATTTACATATTAAAGAGAGACCACTGCCACCACACCATCACCACCATGACCGACAATAAAAAACAATTTGCAGATCAGAGACCTCAGAAGAAGAATATAGAAACCAAATTTGGGATTATAACCTAGCCTCTGCCCTGAAGTTTCTACACGACTGTGAAAAGTGTGTGTCTGATTTACTTGCTTCCAACTTGCATGCTATCTTCCTTCTCAGAGAGTGAGAGGGTCTTCCGTCTTTCTTCAGAAAGGCGGAAGATTTCTCCTTCTCTTGGAAAGGAGATCATGGACACATAAGAAACTTTCCCAAAAACTGTAGAGAAAAGCAGAAGAAAAATGAAGGGGAATGACAGGAAGAAACTGAGAGCACAGATTGCTGTAAAGGTCACAGAATGGACAAACTTTCCTCTAAGACAATGGAAATAGAAAGTCCCTAGCAACCTGTGCAGGGGTTGTAATTTGTTGCAAGACTGACTGACAGCATAACAGGACCTGCCTTCAGGGATGTAGAAGATGAAGGAAATATGGTCTTTTGATTTCTGTTCTGTTTCTATTTTATTTGGTGGGGTTGCGCTGAGTTTTTGCTTTGGTTGGATTGTTATTTTGTTTTTATTTACTTGAACAATCTTGGGAAGCTCGAAATAAGGAAAAAGTCTAAGTGAAGTTGGCTGAAAGATCATCTAATCTTACATGTTGACATGATGATGAAATGAGCTTTTCAAGGGCAACTACTGATTTTGAATTCATTGCTTTCTAAACAGAAAGAGATTCCTTAGAAAGAATATTGATAGGCTTATTCTTTCCCTGGCAAACAGTGTCATTACCCCTAGTCCCTAGTTCTTCTCATATGCATCATGTGTTGTGTCTGCAGTGTTGTAGTTGCATTGCTCTTCTCCCACTCCAGCAGGACCTCCTCTAACACTGGGAACTGGAGGTCTAGCTTAGGGGCATCCTGAGAACTCAATGGAATGCAAACAAGATCAATGGAAGCCAGAATTTTGAACTTGTACCTGTCATTGAGGACCATATGTTAATGCTATGAGTCAAGTTCTAAAGATACACACAATATTAATGGATTTGTTTGACCTTAAGGTTTTTGTGCTTTAGCTTCTCTTCTCTTTCCAGAGCGGCTTACAACAAAAAAATTGCGAGTCTTTGTGAATCTTTTGTAAATCCTTGATTCCATGGATGCATTCCACAATGAAATCCAGGAGGGACATTAAGTCTTCTTAATGTCTGAATAGAGTGCGACGCACAAAGCAGAAGAACACACAGGGAACAGAGAGAGAATAATATCTGAAACCATGATCCATTATGTGATAAGTACTTTTTCTGCATTGAACAAAGGAGAATTTTACTAAAAAATAGTATATGTTAATGTGATTGGTGCCTACATATAGTCAAAGGAAGCAAATTCATTTTGTGAAAGAAAACTAACCCTGACATTTGAGTGCTTGATGTTGAAGTTAAATAATTATTTTTAAAGCAGTTTTCTTGGATAGTCTTTTTTTTAAAAAAAAAAAGAAAAAGCAATACTTCTGTAATCTCTGTACAGCAATTTGCTGTGTGTTACTAGCACAAATATGAAAAATATAAGATGCTATTTATATTATCTAAATGTTAATGAGTGAAGAACTATTTCCATTATACAAATGAAAATATCTCTTTAAAAGTTACAAATTTATTTCTATATACTGTATCTGCACATAGAGAAAGGGAAAAGGCAACGCTGTATTTATTATGCTTTTCATATAAGTGCTATATATTATCATTTAACATAAGATTTCAGCTGAAAATGCACAATATAGTTTTACAGAAAGAAAGAAAGAAAGAAAGAAAGAAAGAAAGAAAGAAAGAAAGAAAGAAAGAAAGAAAGAAAGAAAGAAAGAAAGAAAGAAGGAAGGAAGGAAGGAAGGAAGGAAAGAAGGAAGGAAGGAAAGAAGGAAAGAAGGAAAGGAGGAAAGAAAGAAGGAAAGAAAGAAGGAAAGAAAGAAGGAAAGAAAGAAAGAGAAAGTGAGAAAGAGAGAAAGAAAGAAACACATACTTCCGAAATCCTGGTTTTCCTTACAGACAACTCTACATAATAATCCTGGAAATCTCAGAAAACTGTTACTCTCATATTTCCCATTACCCGTGCCTCTAAATTAGAAGGCAAAAGTCACATAGAAAAAAAAAATAAAAAATCTCTAGTCCTAGCAATAACTATTACTCTGAATCTTTTCATTCACTTGAATGGGAACTGGTACAAAACAGACAGAGAACTACACTAGGACTCAGTGATCTAGTTACTTTGTCATTGACTGACAGGCTAATTGATGCTGACCAACTCCCTTCTCCTGCCTTGCTTTAGCTTGAAAACAGTAATACTAACAAATTTCAGAAAGCGTTGTAAGACCTTCGGATGAAAATCTTTGTAAGAGCTTTCCTGAAAGCTACTACTGAAATGGTCAGATGCAGTAAGATTAGTGCTGTGCGTTACATTAAAATGTAGGCAATCTGATTTTTACTTCATTCTCATCCCTCCTCTCCAACACACACCTACACAGCATTTTTGCACATTTAAAAATATATTAATGAATCTGTCCCCTCTCTCTTGTGGGTCAAATGGCTTCCCCAGTACATAACTACAAAAGAATTCACCTCTCCTAGCAAATGCTTGAACAGTGTGGCAGTTCAGTTTAGATGGTATATGAGAAGGAAAGGTTTCAAAACACATTCTCCAGAGCTACCTCTTAATGGAGCCATGCCACAGTCACAAGTGGCAATGGTAGTATCACTGATAGCTTTGTGTCTTGCTTTTGCTTTGAAACTGTTTCAAGACGTGATACTACAGTGGTAGCAAAAACGATGAGACCCTATTTGTCAGCTGTGGCAGACCCTATGTCATTTGTTGCCACTGCAGGAAACTCCTGAATATGCTCCAGATGAGGTATCTTAAGGCAGAAAATTCAAAGTGAATCCTACCTGCTAATTATAACTCATACATACAGCACATCTTCTGAAGTGTGAAACTAAGCAGTTCCACAAATACAATAAAGAGCCTGTTGCACAACTTTAGCACGCTTGGCAAAAAGACACCTATTATTTTTGTAAAATAAATGTTGGTAAACAGTGAAAAACTTTGTGCAGTAACATCTTTGGCATGAGGAAGCACTGGTCATTGTTCTACTCTGCATATAACTGATATTCAGTGTACAGCTTTCCTGGGGCCTATGATTAGCCACGGTGCAGATACTGAACTCCATACATGGGGAAAGACCAGTTTGAGGCCTAGAAAAAAACCGTATGAGAGCGTCTCTTCTTTCTATGAAGCAGGGTCACTGCCATTTGCATTGCACAGCAGCTTCTGTCACTGTCTTCCAGCCTCTTGTGAGCTGAGGGAGACAATTTTTGGATAAATAAAACCACGTGTATTGTATTTATTCTACCTCCCTCTCCCACACCTTCTTTTAGCAGGAGAGAATGGAGTGGATTTCATCACTGACACTTCCTCTGTTCCTACTTGCTATTTTTTCTTTCATGTTCAAAATCTACTCCCAACCAAAAAGTCCAACAGAGGCCTGCTCTGCTGGATGCCTGGATTACAACTGATCCAAATTTTGTAATATTTGGATGCTACAGCAATAGGTCCCAGTGGGCTCTTGCTTCTGAAAGGAACAGTTGCATCTTTGTAAATCCTCAGTTATCTTAATTGGAGCGTATAGCCGAAGAAGGATCTTGATACATGAGATGCAGATGAGATGAGATGGTGAAATATGAATTGCAGTAGATACATTTATCCAAGCAATCAGCTATCTTATGGTGTCATTCAGGCATGGCTACAACAAAAAAAGTCTATCTACAGATGATGGGTTAAAAAATCTTAATTTACTAGACAAATCAATAATTTGGCTAATATGGAATATGAAAAAAACATGAATTTTTCTCTTTTGTAGCTTGGCAGCAATTATAAGACTGAGACCATTCTGATAGAACAGTTTGTCATATGTTAAGTAGCTATTAGACAATTACTTTCTACACAATATGTATGTCTAAGTTGAGTAACAACTGAAGAAGTTAGGCTAACATTAAACTATTAGAGACTATTTGTCAGGATCTTACTTACTGGTTTTACTTCTTCCCTTGTGAAAAAGCTTTTTTATTAGAAGTCTGCATTGCCATAACCAGTTGTGAATAGTTATTCCTGGATCTGTTTTCTCTCTAGCACTTCTTCCCATTGCTGTATTTATAAAATACCTTATGCTCCTTAATTCTTTTGCCTGACAGCAATAGTTGGCTATGAATGACTTCAGTGTCAATGTTCCTGCAAAATTTTACACTTCTATGTCACATGCAAATTTTTGGCATTTATTTTAAAAAAGGCCTATGCAAATATGGGGAACATGTTATTAAAAAAAAAAAAAAAAGAAAAAGAAACAAAAAACAACATGAAAGAAAAAAAGAAAAAACAAAACAAAATTACCAGGATATTTGATTTGTAGAAGTAGCGATCCATAACGTTATCCTGGCAATGACACAACAACCCCATAAAACACTTGTTTTGGACTACTAGCATCCTAAACTGGGACAGCATTATGATGCACACTGCAAAAGATATGATGCTTCCACAAAGAATAATAAAAGATTGCTTATTGATGTTTGTGACATCATAGTACATTCATCATCACTGTATTTGCTGCATCAGTCATGAAATTGCTTTAGGATGCAGCATAATCTTTGCAGAAAATTCAGCCCTACCTATTTGAGAACTAAGTGTACCAAATTCCTTGCCAATTATGTGAAGTCAGTTTGCTGTTTTCACCTTCCCAACCCTTGAGCAATTCTTCCTAATTTTTAATGCTTCAAGGCTTTTGCAGGCCTCGCAGAACAGTTGAATTTCCAAGTACATCAAGACTTTGAGAGACTATCAAAGCAGCAATTTCTGTTCTTTTGTTCTCTACTTGTCTGTTCCTAAGAACATTGTACCATTTGCCAAGTTATGTGAAGAAAGATGTGCTTAACTTACTAGAGAGGAAAGTCATGCAACTCCATGTAAAATAGCTATTCCTTTAAGGGATAAAATGAGCTTAAATTGCAGATGTTCTTATGCTTTCACATGTAATTTGCTGCTCAGCATGGGTGTGTATATTCAGAGATCAACACAGTTCTGCAGGGAACAAGGCTGTTTTCAAATAACTTTATTTAATAAAGGGCTATTTGAAAAACTACTTTCCAGAAGCTGCTATCAGAAAAACACGTTTGCATCAGTAGTTTGTCAACTTTGTTGTGTGGCAAATTATCCAAATCCCGTTGTAACAGATGGAGCTAGCAATTAGATGTTTTCTCATATAGGACCATCTGAACTTTATTAACTGATGCCTATGCTGAAACTAAAGCTGGAGAACGCACTGAAGCACTTTTACTTAGTTTGTTCACGCTTTGAACGAGATCCTTCATCTCTTTTTTTGTCATTCAGATTAAATGCAAGTATACTAAAAATTTCTTTTAATGAACCGCCATTATATTGAACACTTCAGGTGTTGGAATTTCTACCATGTAGAATACATCATAGTTGTTAAAAATATTGAAAGAAATAAATTCTTCTCAGTCTGTTCCTTTTAGTGACTATGTTGCATTGCCCATAACTCCATTAGGGCTCTTAAAGTATGATTTTGGAACATTAACATTCCATGGTTCTGTGAAAAGAGGTTATTAAATACTCCAGATTTCTCATTCTGTACCACTATTTCAAGTCTTCAATGGCACCCAGACATTAGGTCAGATATTCTACCTGTTAAAGGTTCTAATCTACCACTTTGATTATCGAAGATTGGTTTTCAGATGCAATTCTTCTGAAATATATCTTAGATACCTTTCCAACCATGTTTCTGCTTGTAATGCAAAGTTAGCTGGAAGGAAGGTAGTATATATCAACAGAGGAAGAACTTTTTTCCTGCATTTTTCTGTGGTGGGTTCATGAGAAGGATCTATTGTGTGTAAACTTCTGGAAAAATTCTGAAAAAGATGAAAACCCCTTTTTTCCTTGCTGACACTAGGTTTTTTTTTGGTAGTGTGCTTTTTTTGTTGTTGTGTGCTTTTGTTATTGTTTTTTGTTTTTCTTTCCATGCAAGCACTGGAGAGTAGATCAATAGCTTGTGATTTAAAAGTATATATATCAATATCAAGACCTATGACACTGTTCTCATTTTTTTGACATTCGTTCAAAGTACAGGTAATGTACCACTTATTCTTCTATCTTGCAAACACCTTCTTAGAATTTACAAAGTTATTTCATTGGCAATGTAAATCTAACATAATTACAGCACTTCTGTTAGTGTGCTTGATGATTTTCAGTAAATGTATAAAGAAAATGCACAAGTAATCTTTGCAGGTGTAGTTTTATAGCAGTAAGTTAAATGGACTTCAGTGCAACTATATGACAGAAGGTTTAAATAGCCTAAATCAGCTCAGGTTTTAAGTCTAATAAAATAAAGCCAAGACTGATTTTTATAATTCTAATTCATACGTTCACATTGAGAAAAACTGTCCCAAACCTAGAGAGAAATAGAATAGAAAATTAAGAATTAATGTTGAAGTAGTTCGGAAATTTACAGTTTATCCTTAAAAATGTGGCATGCAGCTAAAAGCTAATGCAGAAGAAGTAGAAGACAGAAGTAATACCTTTGGGCTATGGCATTTCCCTTCTTTTGCATGGGTGAATAAAAAAGGAACTTCCTTTTTTTTTTTTTTTTATATTGGAATTTATTTTCTCTTTCCACTCAACCATTTTCCCCACCTTCTCACGTTTTGTCAGGTGTCACACACACAGTACTTCCACTTAGTCATATGGTAGTATTACAATTTCAGTAGGAAGAAGTACCAGATTTACAAAGTGCAAAGCTTTAGAGAATAGATGGCAGAATCTGGGTAGGAAGGAAAGTCATAACATTACCAGCATGTTAGATTCAAACCTAATTCTGTTTATTCAGTAGCTCTGACAGAATTCACAACTTTGAATGACTCAGTCATCCTGAGTCTAGTTTCTCATTTACAAGAGGATGATTTTTCTTTGTCTTTTTAGACAGTCATTGTGCTGGCAGGTGAGTTTCTACATGGCTTAACAATTTCTACATGTACATTGTGGAAGCATAGGCAACACTTTAAATTGCCAGGAGGGAGAGCAGTAAAGAACTCCCAGCTTGTGGGTTAGTTTTGGTTTTATTTTAGTATGCTGTTTGGTTTGGTTGGTTGATATTGAGGTGGTATGGACAGTGATGGCTGGTTTTTGGTTTGGTTTGGTTTGGTTTGGTTTTTCTGGTGTGTGTGGGTAAGAAGTGTTCACTTGGGCTGTAGCTATAACCAAATGAAGGGACATAATTCTAGAACAGGCAAATTTGCCAGTTCTGGAAACAGTGATGCATTTATTAGGAGGAAAATATTTCAGGTCTGTTTTTCAGGCCTCTTCTTTCATCTTTTTTTGACAATATTTTGTTTCTGAGATGCTGTAAATTTGAAAGACAGCTTTTAAGACATGAGGATCATCTGGCTTGATCTTTGCCTAACACAGGCTATAAAAACTCACCGATTAATTCTTACAGTAGAACATATCATCTTCCCTTCCTATGTAAGTGAATATTGTCAAGCGCCATAATTTGTAGTTTTCTAGAGCACAAAAACATCCTGTCTCAATTTAAGGAATTCTAGATATGACGAATTTCCTTCTCCTTGGCAATGGAGGATTTCTATCACTGCAGAATAGTTGTTTCTAATTTTCATTTTCAACCAGAAATAAATCTGGGGCTACCATACGATATGGGTGAGAATGGTCTGAGAGTTTGTCACACCCACAACAAGAGAAAATACTTTGCATCTGTGTGTATGTCTTTGCTCTGCTGGATTTTTATAACTATATTTTAAGGGTTTTATGTTATGGTTGGCTCCCCTTCAATCCTTACTCTACTTTTGTCCTATTTCATGTTAAACCACACAAACTCATCCCTCTCAGAATTCTCAAAAGCAGTCCTAGCTCACAGAAAAAATAAGGCTGAAATTATCCGGTACGTCATGGAATGTAGCAGACAGTCAATTGTGTGACTATGGTGTTACCTGCTTGTATAAGATTCCGTGTTGGGAGAAAAGCTATGGCAGACAGTTTGGTTTTAAGATTCACAATTACCTTCCTTGTGAGCCAAACATCTGCCATAAAACTACCAGCTTCTGCATAACTCACAATGGAACAGCATCAGGCACATGGGATCACGGAGTAATATAGCCCCAGTACATTGAATGCCAGAAATACCAGGGCTGTAGCAGGAAAACTTGAAATGGGAGAAAGACATATACAAATGCATGATTCGTAACAAGGCCATTCCCAGCGTATTTTCATACTTTCTCTTTTAAAAACAAACAAACAAACAAACAAACAAACAAACACAACACTCCCCACAAGGAAATCCTACAGATGGAGTTTCCTATGCTCTTTATTAGTTGGTGATTTTCCATTCTCAGCACCAATCTATTCTGTAGTTGGCAAAATCATGCATTTGTCATAAATACATTTTAAGAAGTTATGATAAAAATTCTGTCTCAGTATTATAATCATTGCACTGAAGACAATGAGGAGTCTAAAGCTGTTTGTGCTGATTACAGGTCAAAATATTACTTGGGGAAAGTCATGGCCTAAAAAGAAGGAAAATCAAATATTAATCAGCAAAGTAGAGACATAAACTGTAAGATTATAGCTACATAAGATATTAGTTAATGAAGTAATGTATAAAAACTACACTATCATTAAAAAAGCTAATGTAGTGAATGATAAACAATGTAAATTAGCAGGGAATCACAATAGAATTTTGTACTTTTATGCAGAAATATAAAGAATGTAATCTACTTTCAGAAAAGAGATTAGAATATTCTTTATTCAATTGAATTTACTTCAAGTACCGATTTTGAACTAGCACATCACTCTTGCTGTAAGAAGTAGTGTAAAATATTTCTGAAGAAAATATTATTGTTTCTGAGCATATACCTTAACATAGTTCAGTGATTAAATCAAAGCAATTTCTAAAATGCCAGATATCAATACACTCTTTTGATGGATACATTTCTTACATACTGATCTGCAGTTCTGTTGTCATTCAATGAATTCAGGTGTGAAGAATTTTTTGAGGCCAGTCTATGATTTAAAACTATGATATTACCAACATAATAATTTAAAGATTTTAACAAGACCTCCTCACCATAACATTAGCTTAAAGATCATAAAAATGTGTTCGTTTTGAAATAACTTCTTGTGTTTGAGCAAAAATGACACGTGGAACATTTTACAGGCAGTGTTCTGCAAGGCTAGATCAAAAATTTTATTTCCTTCCTCAGTCCTGAAATCAGAGATGTAATGTAATCACGTAATCACAAAATACAAGAAGTTAGCTTCTCAGGACATTACAGTTCATAATGCATTCTCTTGCCATCCTCACCAAGATACAGTTGTAGAAGAACACTGAAGTTCATGGAATTTTACAGCAGTGAAACAGTTACACAAGTGCAGGACTTGGCCTTTCGTTGAATGCCTATGTTGCATAGCTCAAATATTGACATAACTACAAACACTCTCAGCCTGTAATTTTAGACATCAAAACCAAATACATGAAATATGTCTTTGAAAAGGATGCTGAAAGCAGGAATGATATGGAAGTGACTAATCTTTACAGAAAATAATTGTACAATTTTTCTTCAAAACACTTGAGTTAAAATTTATTTACATCCCCCAAACTTTGCTAAGAAATGAAAGACAACAGGACACCTGCTGGCTAATGCAGTCCTTCTCAAAGAGAGGGAGCGTTTAAATTTACAGTACTAAACTGTTTGCATAGTAAAATATTAATTCAGATAGCAAAAATATGCAGTCCTCAGAATGGTAAATGTTACAAGGAAGGTTCTGTTTCTTGGGATGATCAGCAGTAACAGTTTCACAGCTGTTTTAAGCTCTTACTTTTAAACGTACCAGAACAGTTTAGTGAACATTAGCTAATCCATGCGTTGCTAATCTATTCTAGAAATGTGTGACTGTGCAGTACAGCCCTTGGTTTATGATTGACCTGGCAGTTTCTGACAAGAAAAGACCAGAAAAGAAATGGTACCGGTTTATAATTTTGTTTGCTCAATTCAGTGCAGCTATAAATAATATAGGAAATACTTCAATCAAATCATGCCTGTGTTACATAAAAGCACCTTCTGATCCACTTAAACTTTTTCATACATAATGTAGGATAAAAGTAAGAGCAATTTAACAAATCCAAACTATGAGACTAATAGACTTGGTGAACTGGGATTTGATCAGAAACCTTCTTCCTCAAAAAAGTGTGTATATGTATTTTATGAATATTTGAGCAAAATAAAATATGAAGCAACAGCAGTGTAGCTACTTAAACTGCAGTTTAAAACAAATACAACCTTTAATACAAAGTCAGAACTTGAAATGCAGCAGATCTGATTCAAAATAAGAATGTACATTAAAAAAAAAAAAGAGCAGGGTCATAGAATCATAGAATGACTTGAGTTAAAAGGGACCTTAAAGATCATTAAATTCCAAGTCCTCTGCCATGGACAGGGTTGTCAACCATTAAATCAGGCACTAGATCAGGCTGCCCAGGGCCTCATCTAACCTGGCCTCGAACACCTCCAGGAATGGGGCATCCACAACTTCTCTGGGCAACCTGTCCCAGTGCCTCACCACCCTCTGAGTAAAAAATTTCCACCTAATATCTAATCTAAATCTCCCTTCTTTTAGTTTAAAATCATTCCCTCTTGTCCTATCACTACCTACCCTGGAAAAAGTTGGTCTCCCTCCTGCTTATAAGCTCCCTTCAAGTATTGGAAGGCTGCAATGAGGTCTTCCTGCAGCCTTCTCTTCTCCAGGCTGAACAAGCCCAGCTCCCTCAGCCTTTCTTCACAGTAGAGGTACTCCACCCCTCTGATCATCTTTGTGGCCCTCCTCTGGACTCACTCCAACAACTCTACATCCTTCCTGTACTGCTATCCCCAGGCTTGTATACAGTACTCCAGACAGGGCCTCACTATGGCAGAGCAGAAAGGGACCATCAATCACTTCCCTTGCCCTGCTGGTCACCGCTTTTTTTGTGCAGCCCAGTATACTGTTGTCCTTCCAGACTGCAAGCACACACCGTTGGCTCATGTCCAGCTTTTCATCCAGCAGGGCCCTCAAGTCCTTGGTAGGGCTACCCTCAAGGAGTTCTTCTCCCAGGCTGTACACATCTGGGATTGCTCTGGCCCAAGTGCAACATTTTGCATTTGTCCTTCTTGTATCTCATTAGGTTCTTGTGGGCCCACTTTTCAAGCTTGTCCAGGTCCCTTTGGGTGGCATCCCTTCCTTCTATTGTATCAGCTGCATCACTTATCTTAGTGTCATCAGCAAACTTGAAGATATTTTTTACTGGAAAAATTCTTCAGAAAATCTGATCTAACAAACTGAATTAACTCAAAAAAAGTACAGACACGAGCATGACGAAAATTACATAGAGATGCAAATAGATAAGACTGGTAGTTACCTACAAAGTATGGAGATGAGTCAAATTAGAAATGGGGAAAATGGCAAAACAAGCTTTATGTTCACACAGTCTGTGACAGCCTGCAAAAGAATTTAAATTATTGTGAACACTGAATATTTTTCTGTCGCTATAGTCTAATACAAAAGGATTCTGAACTACTTCAAGATCATGAATGACAAAAGCTCTCTAAATTAAAATGACCCAGCCTATGCCTAGCCAAAACTCTGAATATGGGTGAAAAGGAATTAAAGCTACTTCGTCGTGTCAATAATTCTTTCCTCTTATCCTCTGTAACAGAATTACTGATGTACTATTTTCAGGACAGCACTGGTAAAGTGCTCAAATATCCTTGCATACTATTCTAGTGCTTTGCATTGTGGAATAGCATAAATTTTGTATAATGGAAAGTAACTGCATAGCTTTCTCCATAATATTAACATGCTCCATTCAACCTCAATACTTTGAACAAACTGATTAAAGTTCACTGACACTGTACTTTTTGAACCAACTGGGCTTTTTATCTTCCCTTTATTTTAACTGGATCCTGGTGAGAGGATCCCTGTATTGTTCTTAACAAAATAACTGCTCTCTCCCCTCAAGAAAACACTATTTCCTGAAAATGCTCGCCAATGAACGAATTGAACTTCAGAAATTATGTTTTCAAATGTTATGATAATTCAAAATCTCAATCAATAGTCTAGTCAAGTAAAATATGCATACGCATAAGCAGAAAGACTACATTTCCCACTCTTACACAGGATTCAGCTGACAAAGCTAGCACAGCCAAGAGCTTCTGCCATTCTTACAGAAAATATTTTTGAAAACGGTATGATCATTTGATTTTTGAATGAATCGCTGATGTGAAAACCCTCAAATTCCAGATGAATAAGGTAGAAAACTAGTGTAAATTGTTCTTGATTTTTTTTTTTGAAAAACAAATTTAGCATAAAATGTAAGCACGTTAATCATAATTCAGGAAAAGTGAAATATTGTACAAATGTAACAATAGATTCTTATTTGGGAATATTTCCTAAGTGGTACAATAAGTCTTGCAAAACACTATGAACAGCTCCCATAAATCTAATTCCAAAAAATCAGTCTGCAAGCATCACTCTGAAAATCTATGTTTGATGTAAGGAATATAAATGAAATACTGGAATCTGTTAAGTATTAGAAAAAACCTCTTGCTCTGTATTTCATATGGCAGCAATCGTCTCTCTGTTATAGTCATTTCAGTCATGGAAAGTTTTGTTTAAGAAAGGACTATGAGACTTTGAAATAGTGTAACATACTCTGAGTTTCTTGTTAAAATAAAAAACAAAACAAGCCAAAAAAGATTTGGAATGAGACTATTACATTTTAAGAAATCATATCACAAAGGAAATAAAATCTTAAAAAATGAACTATATTCATTTAAACATGTTTCAGGAAAAAAACAATTTTAGTATATGAAAAAGATATATACTATGGACTCTTGAAATGTAGTCATATTAGTTCTGAAGTGTTTATGTTGTCAGACAGAGCCCTGAGAAAGACTGTGATCAGCAATTTATTTTCAGAATGTATAAAATGTCAAGTAATCAAGTTGTTTTTTAAATACTATAGAAAAAATACCCAGAAGGATAAACACCACAGCTCTAGGAACAGAAAATATTATGCATATAATCATGATGAGCATACAGCTGTTACAAGAAAACAGTAATTTGTGTTCAAGCTTACTAAACTTGCAAAACCAGAAGAGGTGATCTAAGGAAGGTTTAGAAAAAAGCCCTTCTTATGTGCGTGTTCCACTTGCACTATTAATGAAAATATGTATTATTAGTGAAGATATTTTATTTTTAAAAAAGTTTCATGAGATGAAAATGGAAAATATTTTTTTTAAAACATAATGAACAGTCAAGAATATTGAAAAGTTAGCAAGGAATGCTTACATAATATTGAAGAAAATATAATAAGCATCAATCATACACAAAGTAATTCAAGTTACTATTTTCTTAGAGCTAGATAGATGAATATTTTGCTGAATTAGGTTCATAAATCTAGATTTTTGTCTGTAAAAAGCAATGAACACAATTAGGTAACCAGAATGATATGATTTTCTAAAAATTATTTGTTACATTATATCTGTTTATGTCTTTATACACTTGGAAAAATGCAAAAACTAACAAATGATGATTCTGGGCATGCAGAGAAATGAAAAGCCTATCAATCTTAGCAGCCTAAAGCTGCCAGTTGAAATTCACAGACATGAGATCTTCAATCTGTCAGTATCATACAATAGAATATCCTTTGTCAGCAATCTGTGTGTATGTATGGAGCATAATGCAGGCTGAAGAAAGCATAAATGCAGCATAAAGAATCCCTGAATACACAGTCTGAAGACAAAGATATAATCTTTTAGCTTGAAGTGATAGAAGTACTTAGGGATTTCTCAGTTTTCCAGTGGAAAACCAAATCAAACCAAAAACTACAAACAAGCAAACAAAACCCACCACAATCATTTTGTAATAATATTGTAATTTTTAAGTATATAAATGGAAGGCAAAAACTGTAAATGTATGTACAATAAAATGATAATTGTGTTTTATATTTGTCTTGTAAATTAAAGAGTCATCATCAAGGGACTGAAGCAGGTAATTAAATTGACTCATCTGCTTTCATCAAATGTGTAAAAGTACATAGTAAGTCATGCAGAAACATGAGATTGGGCTATGCACTGTGTTGCATGGAATTTATTGTAGTTACATTACTTACAAACATATATGTGATACTATTTAGGTGCATAGGAGCCTATGCGCTTTGTATTAGCCAAGTCCATTCATTTCAGTACTGTTAGTCCAGATGACAGTCACTGAAGATCTCTACCTACACACATATCAGGAAATAACCTATCCCACCCCTAAAACATTCAGGCTGAGTCTGACACCTACTCAGTTCAGTATACCTTTCACTCTGAAGAAATAACAGCATTTCTTTGTACATATGAGTGCAACGAACTGAATTTCCATTCATTTCACTTTGATATTTCACATTTTCTCTCCCTGGGTAGAATTTTTCTCTCCTGTTATGCAAGAATTTTTTGTATTCATCCATAAGTATAACATACATCATGGAAATTTTTATGAAATAAAGAAAAAATGTGAAGATGGAAAGGGAAATGACTTAAGAAAATGATAGGAAATGAATGAAAATGTTTGCTTTTGCATTTCTTTTTGAGAATAAAAAAAATTGTAGACAGTTAAGGCAAAGTAATGAACATAAAGGATCATAAATTTTACTTTAATATCCTAAAAACAGGTTGAACAAGTCTATGAAAAGTGTAGAAGTAGATAAACAGTAGAGTGCACACTTCATCATCTTCTACATTCATCTAAATTGAGAAAGGAGTTTTTATGAGATATCAAATGTAAGATTCAAAACGTGAATTGTGTTATTTTATTACAAAATATTCTCTCTCAGCCTATTTTTTCCTATTTTGTTCTTAAAACACAGTAATACTCAAGACCTACAAGTTGCAGGGGACGTACAATCAGGCACATACTGTGGATGAAGATCACATCTGAAAATGAGTACAAGTTCCTCTGAGTAAAATAAATCTGGTAAAGAATGATTGGAAACTTGTTCCCATACAGGTCTTGTTCTGGCCTGCATAGCTATGTATGTTCTGCTTGAATTTTCATCCCCTAAGTATTTATAAAATAAAGACTCAGTAGAAATAACTATTAGCTACGTTCACAAGAACTCAGAATACATTAACCTACTCCCAACATTCAGAGCTCTGTGCTTTCTACTTGTCAGAGTGCTGTCACAGAGTTCAAAAATGCTGAGTTGCATTAATAAATTATTACAGAGATAATATATTTGATACATACTTGAATTTCCATCAGAAGCTGATGAGTCTGAATAGGACATATTATTACAGAAGTATTCAAACAACATTGTATGATAAAAGCACAACACAAGATATATTAAGATAACTACCACATATTCCTGGAACAGAAACTCTATAATACCCAGGACTCAAAAATTTAAAAAAAAAAAAAGAAAGGCAAGAAAAGAAGTAGTTTTTTTTTTTCTTCCTGAATCAAATATATACTAATCAGCAGTCCTGACACTTCTGTCATTCTAGAATACAGATGTTTGGCAGACTTGTAAGAGATGAAAAATATGGGAAACGAAAGGAGTTCATTTGAAAGTATCTCACATTTGTACCATCTAGGTATTGTTCTTTCATTTACTTTTTAAGTTTTTTACTCCAGGATATGTTTGAACTCTGTTGAAGCTAAACTTCATTTAGTAACTATTTCTCCATTAAATTCATTTAATTAGATTTACTTTATGTTTTCAAAAGCATTAAACAAATTAATCTGCAAAATATAAGCATTGCAACCCTCAGCGTGCAACCCAGAAATTATTCAGTGTTCTCTCTGTCAGCAGAGTCTGTCTCTCAGAGTTAGAAACCTTGTTCAATAAATAAGAAGGTTTATATACCTCAATTTTGGATTTACAGCACCCATTGGAGAAGGATTTGAGCTTAATGATCATATCCTAAGTGAAATCATTTGACTTAACTACACAGTTATAAATTCTCATGTTTTCTATTTCTTTTTATTCCCTCTGTGGCCCAGTATTTAATTAGATATATAAAGGGGATCAGCTTTAGTTGAATCCTAAGGTCGTCACCAATGAGAAAGCAAATGCATGTCCATATCCCTGCTCCAAATCAGTATCAGACAAGATTTGACAGCCTATCTGCTACCTGAGAAGCATAACTACCTGCCCATTGGGAACCAATAGTCAAAAAAGTCTGGTCCTTGTCTATCTCTCGTGTTACATGTGACTTGGTAGTCATGATCTGAGGAGCCTCAAGACACTGGGTCCTATTGTTGAGGTAAACAGGAAAAAGCCGTCCTGAAAATGCCCCTGGGGCTAGGTGTGAGTTTGGGATTTATCAACTCACACAAGCAGAAGATAGAAAGTTCTGACATGCCCGCTGGCAGAAACTGTGTCCACATTGCATTGCCACGGCAACTGCAGAGTAAGAGCAGAAGAGAAGGAGTTTTAAGGATTTTAGCGGCAGTTAGACACTGCTGAAAGAAAATGGAAATTAAAAGCATACAAGAGTACGGTCATTTTTAAAGTGAGACTTAGGAGTTTTTGAAACTATCACCTTATTAACTCAAAACTGATTTTAAATATGAGGCATAAATAAATTTATTTTTGTTGCTCTATAACATCATAAAAAATTTTAAGGGATTATATGCTTGATTATGTATTCCTTTACAGAAGCTTCATGCCAGGCAAACTCCAGTTGAATAAAGCCACTGTAACAGAGCAGAAAATCAAGCTCTCCATCTAATCCCTAATTCACTTTCCTAAAAAGTTAGAGAGATGTAGAGGTGGACACAAAGATTAAGGCTTTTGATCCAAACAAGTCAGAATCTTCCTGTTTCACTGAGTATTGGTATCACAAGGACTAATTGTAATTAGTCCTGATTACAGGACTAACAGTCCGTCCTGATTTAGCAAAGCCAACAACCTCACACCTATTAGCTGTGAATGCATGAGACTGCCTATGCTTCTAAGAACAAATATACTTTTAAGCACATAGACACTGTTTAGTTTGCTAGAACTGTGCCACAGTTTTAAGATCTTGAAGGGTTGAACTCTCAAGACGTTTGCCTATTTTTGTGTCCTCCAAAAGATGACTTTTTCATAAATGCATGACTATTTTCAGCTATGTTGATAAAAGTACCATGTCCCCAGAAGTTATTTCAGAGTCCTGACTGTGTGTAGAGCTGATTCCAGTGTCAGAGTCTGTATCATTTATGTCCAGATTAGTCACTCTATGAACAAAGTCAGGAACTACAATGCTGTTACTGGAGACACCACTGCCCTTAGGTGGCTCTTCGTTTGATGGAAGCCTAGTTTCAGTGTTGTCTTTCACACGTAGTAGATTAAATTCTTCTGTAAGAAGTTCATATTCTTTTTCCTTCTTTTGAAGCAATGAGTCCCTGTAGGTAAGTTCTTTCTGAATGCAGCTCAGGTATGAGTTGATTCTCAAACCATCTTTCATACTTTTTTCCAGCTCATACTTCACATTTTCCAAATCTGAGTTTTCCGGTTGAGCATTAGCAGCCCCGTCTGCATGAACAAAATCTCCATTTTTTTCTGAGCATATACCATGTACCTCTTTTTCAATTTCAGCACACAGCTTCTCTATTAATTGTTTATGGTGTTTTAGTCTCTCTTCAACCTGTAAAATTCCCTCACTTTTGCTGAAATATTCATTCACCTCTTTTTGATCATCTGGCCAACTCCCCTGCTGCTCAGCCTCAATTGAATTGATCATTAAATAGGAGTCCTGCACATAATTTTCTCCATCATTGGCTACACGGTCTAAATGGAATTTCGCTTCACATTTTTCAATTTCCATATCAAGTTCCTTCATTCTAAGGACTTGTTGATGAATGGTATGATCTTGAGATATAATTAGATGAATCAGTGTCTCCATATTATCTCTATCTTGCTGAACACTGTCCTGTTTAAGTTTGGCCAGTTTCCGGAAAGTCTTCCTAACAATTTTCTTTTGCTTGTCTATTGGCAACATCTTCATGTAATTTGCTGGACTGAGATCCCACTGCTTTTCTATATTTTGTACTACTTTAGTTTCAGCTGTTTTCCACAATGGAAATGAGAGGAAAGCATCTGACTTCACCAACACAAAGTGCAAATTGGGCTGCTCTTCTCCCCAAGCTTTCCAAAGTCTCAGAATCTTTGTTAAGGGAGGAAGGACTCGCTCAGAGCCTCTCCATTTTTCTACAATACAGTAATCACTAGGTTTTCCAAAGAGGACCTTTTTCTCTCCAAATGTTGCTTGATGTTCTTCAAGCAGAGCTTGAATCACTTCTGCACAAGTTGTGCGCTTTGTCAGGCCACATACAATCTTCTCTTCCTGGCAAACCCACACCACAATCTCTCTTTCATTTGAGGCCATGTCCTTACTGGGAGATCTAGAAAAAAGAGGAGACCAAATTTAAATTACATTTAAATGGCAGAGACTGTATGAATAACTATAATTCCAACAAACACATTGAAAAATTCCCATATTCTTGTGCAAGACAATATATTTATTTAAATTGCATGAAAAAATACTTTTGGAATCAGTAACAGAAAAACAATCCATTTCAGCTACTGCTCTGGTATTACTACTAGTCCAGACGAATGTTAATTTCCCATAGAAATGTCTTATCGTATTTGGTTTTTGCATACTTAACAAGTGTTCATTAATAATAAATGACAGTGTGGCAAACTGCACTGAATTTCCAGACTATCTTAAAGTAACATAACTTTCAGATCTGCCCGTCTGTTCTCATCACATAAAAATTACACAAATATTTGTAAGTTCTTAATATCATCCAGACTTCTAAAGGGAAGAATCTTGCTTCCAAATACACACTGAATGTGAGCGGACTTTGAAATGGCACTGAAAATGAGAAAAGATAGTAGAACACTATCTAAGCTAAAAGAGCTTCATGGTAAGACAGATCTATAGCTCTTCTGCCACACCTGCACACATGCAAGCTATTCCGAAATTCTTCAAAATGTAACTTTTATATAGATATAAGGAAATTTTAAAAGTTAAAAATTATTTATGAATACCAATGAATGTGATATTAACTTGACATTACCAACTGGTACCACCATACAGATTGAGATGCCCAAATTTAGGTATCTGAGATTCCATAGTTGCTATAGCTGTCTAACCAATACAATCATAGAATTGTTTAGTTGAAATGGAGCTCTAAAGGTCATCTAGTCCAATTCCCCTGCAATAAACAGGAACATCTATAGCTAGATCAGGTTTCTCAGAGCCTGGTCCAGTCTGACTTTGAACGTCTTCACGGACAAGGCTTCCATCACCTCTCTGGGCAATCTGTTCCAGTGCTTCATCATCGTAATTGTAAAAAACCTTTTCCTTATATTCAGTTCAAACCTCCCCTCTTTTGGTTTGCAACTATTTCTCCTTGTCCTATCACAATAGACCCTGCTAAAGAGTCTGTCTCCTTCTTTCTTATAGCTGCCTTTTAGATACTGAAAGGCTGCTATCAGGTCTCCCCAGAGCCTTCTCTTCAGGCTGAACAGCCCCAGCTCTCTCAGCCTGTACTTGTAGGAGAGATGTTCCATCCCTTGGATCATTTTTGTGACCCTCCTCTGGATGCAATCCAACAGATCCATCTCTCTCCTGTACTGAGGAGTCCATGGTTGGACACAGTACTTCAGGTGAGGTCCAGGTGAGCATAGAGCAGAGGGGCAGGATCACCTCCCTTGCCTTGCTGGCCACGGTTCTTCTGATGTAGCCCAGGATATGGTTGACCTTCTGGGCTGCGAGGACACATTGCTGGCTCATGTCCAACTTGCCATCCAACAGTACTCCCAAGTTATTTTCAGCAGGGCTGTGCTCAATCCTTTTGTCCTTCAGCTTGTATTGATAGTGGGGGTTGCCGCAAGCCAGGTGCAAGACATTACGCTTTGATTTGTTGAAACTTATGAGGTTCTCCTGGGCTCACTGCTTGAGCTTGTCTACGTCTCTCTGGATGGCATCCCACCCATCAGACATATTGACTGCACCGCACAGCTTGGTGTCATCTGCAAACTTTCCGAGGGTGTACTCAATCTCACTGTTAATGTCATTGATGAAGATATTAAAGAGCTTTGGTCCCAGCACTGACCCCTGAGGGACTGCCCTTGTCACTGATCTCCATCCATATGTTGAGACATTGACCACCACTTTCTGGGTACGATCTTGCAACCAGTTCCTCATTCATTGAACATTCTACCCATCAAATCAATATCTTTCCTATTTGGAGAGAAGGATATTATGAGTAATCATGTCAAAGGCCTTACTGAAGTCCAGATAGATGACATCAGTGGCTCTTCTCTTGCCCACTGATGCAGTTACATCACCATAAAAGACCACCAGGTTGGTCAGACAGGACTTATCCTTGGTGAAGCCATGATGTGGAGTTTAGAGTGTGACTCAGCTGACATAATGCAGAAGTTTACTTTAGAGCATGGGTGTCCAACCTTTTGGCTTGCCTGGGCCACACTGAGTGAAGAATTGTCTTGGGTTGCAAATAAAATATATAATGTAGTTAATGTATGTAAGTAACAAAATTTCTTCTATACATTTTTTATTAAATCATAAAAAAAGAGGGCAACAAAGCATAAAACTAATGGGATATTTGTCCTTGTTTTTGTGAAACAAATGCATCAATGTCTGGTTCAATGGAAGTGGTTACAATTCTTAGTGAGTTCTCAAGGTGCTCTCCAGAGATTTTTGATCTAATTTTAATCTTCTTGTGCTTCATTCTTAAGAAGAGTTTTTCACAAATGTATGCACACCAAAAACCAATTACATGAATAAGGCATGATTGTAAAGCAAAGGATGTTTTTATTTGTTAAGAGGGGTCTTATAAATGTCTAGTAAAGTGACATGATCAAATTTTTCTTGGAGTTGAATGTCTGATTGCAACTCTATAAATTCCATTTGAAAGTTTGCAGGTAATGTGTTCATGTTGACTGAAAATTTAATACTTTTTGTGAGCTTTTTTGAGATGTTGGAAGTTACAATATTTGTCAACATCACACAATTATTCTGGGTATTTCTTCCTCAGTTAACATGTTAACTTACTAAATTATTTTACAAAATAACACGAGCTCATGTTTAATAATTAAATAAGAAAACTTCATGTTTGCTCAGTAACAAAAAATGTGTGTCTTCACAGGCAAACACGTACATGTAGGTAGGTTGAAATATCAGTAATCACTGTGTTTTACTAGCCAACTGGCACAAGTGCACATAGCGTGTAATACGCACAGGGTTTGACTTGGCTGTGTGTGCGTGGTGGGCACAAAAGGTAGAGTTAGCACTGCACTGTTCCCTTCCCTCCACAGTGTTCCATCGTTACCTACACAGTCTGTACTCAAGCTATGTGCAAGCAACTCATGAAAAATATCACAAAAATCACATAATAATGTTAAAGTTTACAATCTTGTGGGGCTGGGCAAATAACTGTCCAGGGCTGCATGCAGTCTGTGGGCTTTGAGTTGGACGTGACTTCTTTAGAGTTAGCTTTTAAGTTTCTCTTCATCTGAGTAGTCCTGGATAACCATGGGCTATGTTCAATGACACAAGATCAATGCAGGAAATGTGGCTGAAAGGAGAGGAGGATGTGGTATCCAGGGTATTCCTATCCTCTAGCCACCACATGGACAATTTGCTGCTTCTCCAGACCTAGTGATTAGGCCTCTTGCCTAAACTGATAAAACAATAAATCGTCTCAGGAAAAACACATTTCTTTGGACTTTTTGGTATCATTTTTAGTTCTTTTGAATGAATGAGATTCAATCCAGTCTGACAGGGAAGCCTGAAAATGATAATGACAATTTCAACAATATTCTATGGGGTCAATACCCCATACATAGAATACATTTTTTTCTATCTAGAACTACCTATTCACAGAATATTTCTAGAGGTTTTTTTGAGACATACCAGGAATGGAGTTTTACTCAGGTTAATTAGTGTTATACCTTATAATTATTAAAGCAATCCAACTTGTTTCTTTTTCTTAGTTATTATACAACACAACAGACCAATCGCAATCCAATAAACTGAGGTATGATTGACTCAGCTCTAGGTGCCACTCTGACCAGGAGGCAACAACCCTCAAAAGACAGGAGACTGCAAATGACTGCTAATAAAACCTACAAGAGTGACTTTATTATTATCATCACACAGGAGAGTTCTATTCAACTGCATTGCTTTAGGTCTTGGAACATTCTTCTGTAAAATCTGTGTTTTGTTAAGATTTTTCCACTTCTATAAATCCTTCTTACAGCCCAGCATTTTACTGCAATTGCTTTTTAAACTAGTGTTCAGAAGATTAACACATTTTTCTTACACTATGAAAATAGTCTAAACAGGCAGACAAAATGGCAAAATGCACAAACAACTATTCAAGTTCAACTGAGGATTGGGCACAAAAGACAATACTAGATTAAATTGTATCACTGTTAAGTATGTCACATGCTAAAAAGTCAGCAACTGTAAATGCTTTCAGGTTTGCAGAACATAAGGGTGCTATAGAAATATTTTTGTCTGTTGACAGGTAGTTAAATTAATCTTATATCGATAGACAATTGCAATATAAGTCAGCTGTGGCTGTCAAATAGCTCAGTATTTATTTTGCACCACAGATATTAAAAGAAAAAAAACTACAGTTACATTGTATATTAAGAACAAAATGATGCAAAATGAATTATCAAAAATAGTGTCTCAAATAATGTTCTCTACTAATACACAAGTAATTGACCTAAAAATAAAAGTATACTGCAAGTCATTGAATTTCAGTTTAAAAAAGTGCCGTCAGAAAAATAAAAATTAAAATTAAATAGGTGTTAAAATGTTTAGAAATACTACGTTGAGACATTGAGGCAGTAAGTTCAGAACAGGTTTTTCCTGTTACTTTTCATAATCAATAAATACATTTTAGGGATATGTGTCATCTCAGTCTTTTACTATTCTTCTGAGAGTCTTACACAATTTGTTTGCTCATGGAAACTCTTCCTATCTTTTCTCATTCTTGTTTTGAGTTGATAGACATATTGTCTCCTTCTCAATATTTTTATTGTGTAAGAGATCATTTGAGTTACGCAAAAGTTTACTTTCCCTTTTCCTCCTTCCTCCTTTAAAGTTTGTCTATTAAGATATTTTCTCTCTTAAAAACCCGTACACACCCCACTGAATTTGTGTACTGATAGGTACTTACATTACACACATTTTTTATATGGTCTTCCTACTGACTTCGGCAGGAGTTCAGCATGCTTCTGATGGAAAGATATTTATTGTAAAGCAATCTCTACATGATCTTTGCAAACCATACAGAAGCACAAACATGGAATATAAAATAAAAAATTTAGATTGTTTTAAACAGTTTTCTAGCTGTTCATCCTCCTCTCCCCACCCCAAATATTTTTTCAGTTACAGTGCACTTGTCCAGCTAGGCTTTACATAGAGCTTTCATGGGAAGGGTTTTTATTACTTCTTATTACTTTATTACTTCTACTCTGTCTATAGACAGAGACAGATATAGAGATGTTCCAAAACTAATACCTCCTATTTTATTATGTTGGCCCATGATGTCAGAGGCAGATGTTGGCAGTATGGCAACAGAGGTCAAACATTTCCACCAATATTCCATTACGTGTTGTTGCTATGTGACAGATGGCAGCAGAGGGGCAGTCTGACAAAGTGGTATCTGACATGGAATTGCGTATGAAGGAAAGGTGTGGCATTGAATTCCTCAGCGTGGAAAAATGGCTGCCACTGACATTCACTAACACTTGCTGAATGTTTATGGAGACCAAACAGTGGATCTGAGCACAGTGAGGTGTTGGGTGGTGTGTGTTAGCAAGAGTAACAGTGACAGAGGGTCACCTGCTCTGCTGGTACAGATTTTTACAAGCACGGTGTGCAGGTCTTGTTCATCACTGGTGAAAATGCGCAGCTAATGATGGTGACTATTTTGAAAAACAGTGTTTTGTATCTGAGAATTAGTTCTATTAAATACTGTTGTGTGCTTTGTATCCATTCTAGTTTCCATGGAAATAAATAGGAGACATTACTTTTAGAGCAATCTATATATTTGCATATTTAACATGTTGAAGTCCATAACTAGTAGTAGCGCTGCAGGAACGGAAAATATATACACGTGAAGGTACACAAAGAACTCAAGTAGCTTATACATACATATATATACTTATACATACATGTGTATGTATAAACATTTGTAACATACACCTTGCAATTATACTGTTACCTTTTTCAGAAAAGGAGAGAAGGAAAAAAAAGAAATTCCATCATTACTGTAATTCTAGGATCAAAACAGGACTGTAAAGTGCAAATTCTGTCATTATTTTTTCCCGTGTTCGTCAAAACATATATTTTCCTTATTTTTATTCAGCAACATTACTAGATTTTTGCTTTTGCTTTTTAATCTAAAATGAACTATTGCGTCATTTATAATCTTACAGCACCATGGAATTCTAATATCTTTTAAAAAATCAAAAGTATTCTTTATTATCTTCCACTATATAATAATAAACTCATGTGGCCTACCATAGACTTAAGTAAAATTTATTCTATAATTCGTTAATCATAGTTAATCCAAGTTATGCCAAACAAAAATGAAGTGTCAGCTTGTCAGTCACAGCACAACAATTATTAAAGAGGTACTTTCAGTATTCAAGAATGTCTTAGGTTCTAACAGAAGTTACGTTTCTCATAGTGTACAGTATGAAGCTATGTTTTAGCCTCAGAAGAGAAACAAAACTGATAACATCCTGGCAGTGTTGAACGGAGCCGAGGACATACTCAGTTCCGCATTCCTCTGCCAGTGAAACAGTTGGGGGGGGCATAAGGAGCTGGGAACTGGGAGGGGACAGGACCAGGGCAGCTGACCCAAATTGACCAAAGAGCTATTCCATACCATATAACATCATGTGATTGGTTTTTGGTATTTCCTGTTCTTTTTGTTACGGAAGGGGCTAGCCGGGAGGAAGGATCGCTGCTGGCTGTGAGCCCTTGCTCTGCGTATCCTCTTTATATATATATATGTACTGTTATTTCTTTTGCTTTCTTCACAGTCTTAGTAAATAGTGTTTATCTCAACCCACGAGTTTTACTGCATATTTCTCTACTTCTCTCCCCTGTCCCATTTAGGGAGGGGGGAGGGTAAGTGAATAACTGTGTGGAACTTAGCTACCTACTGAGTCAAACCGCGACAAATAAGATGCTATTAACATCAGAAATCATCCTTTATTAAGTAGTACTTTCTTTCTAGAAAATGGAGACAAGATTCTGCATATATTAAGTGGAATTAATCTCACTTGGACATCTGGAAGTTAAGACTTCAGTATAAATTTACCATCACAGCTCCTGCTTGTCACGAAGGAAGAGAAGAACTTTGTGACTTCCACATTCTAAACCATCTATGATCCTTTGGATGAAACCTCAAATGAAGCAATTTCTCTCTTTCTATAACTACAAGAGGTCTATACAGTCACCTTCAACTAAATATCTTGTTTGCAGGTAGTTAAATATATGTGAGTGTAATCCAGTAACATTCTGGTTCGTTGTTCAAGAGAAATGTAACAGGAACACAACATGGTTCTTTTCTTTCCTGATAAGTAATATTAAAAATGCCAAAATTCAGAAACAAAGATCTGCTTTTAGAGGGTCATTTAAATGAAGAGGTAAGCTTCTCATATTTACTGATTCCTTGATCTTTTTGTAAAGGAAGCAAAAGAACTGTCAATTTTTTAACAACCCATCAGTTAATGAGTCTGTAGCAGCTGTTATCTTGTTTAAATCTAGTTTAAATGTTTGCCTTTCTTGAAGATGAGTTTCAGCAGCAGCTTCCTCAAAACTAGCTGGCAAATTCTTCATTTTTAAAAAAGTTTGCTTTTAAAAAGTTTATTACTGTTGCTGTAAACAATGTTTAAAGCTTTCAGTTCTTGTTTGAATTCTGTTTCTTTGAATTGATCATTGAAATGCTCCAACTATCCGTGATTTTAAGGCCAAAGTTTTAAAGTCTACCTTTTTTTTTTTTTTTACAAAGTCACTTATTGCTCAGAAACAGATGAGAATTTAAACACAAGAATGGTCAAAAGTACATTTCCAACCTTTTTTGTTTATTTTGGTTTTAGTTTCATGCCTACTACTTTTTACTTCTCTTCATTACCATCCAAACGATATATTAATCATATTACAGACCTCACACAAAACCTTTAATGTGTGAGCACAAACTGTTTGTTGCACATCAGATACACACCATTAATTTAAGATTCAGGCCTAGAGGAAGAGAAATAATACATTCCAGAAGTGTATAGACAAAACAAAAACACACGCTTATGTTTTACAAAGTCAAAATGTGAAATAGTTTAAAAGCGGCATTTTCGATATTCACTAAACTTGAGAGATGACTGGCACGAAAAATATTCATATAAAAAATGTAATTCTTTGTCTTCTTGAAAATTTTAGCATCCTTACTAAAGATGGCATATGTAGCTTTACAAGCAGTCAAGCAATCAAATAAAGAAATTCCTCTTAATTTTTAGAATGACACTCATGCCTACAAGATGCTCATTTGTCCTTACTAATTTCAGTAAATATTATGTTGGGGCTAGATCATTTGTGTACTGTATTGACAGCAGTTTAATTTAGTGTTTCTAAAATATTGTTAATATTAAAAGAGCTTTTTTTCTTTGTTGAGGGAAAAAAAAACCCACAGATAAAATTATTTTCTCTCACTACAATAAATTCTTCGCATATTTTCATATCAAAATGAAATGGAATTCCTTTCACAACATTTCTGTGTTTTTTTGATCTACTTGTCCCAAGGAACTAAACAGAGTATCTCAGAAATATCTAGGTCATGCCTACAAATATCAAAGCCAATATATTTTTGTTAGTCCTTTGTAAGAAGTACTGTTTAATGCTTTACTAATTTTAAGTCAATATGACAAATTTCCTAGGCGGAAGTTTTTGGTTAGTAAGATTTGATTATGGTCATGATCAAAAATGATATTAACTGGATCCTCTCAGTCATCAAAATCATTTATATGGAATAAAAAATCTACGGGTGAACATAAATGACACAGCAGCATGCTAATCCTTTGCTGGAAAATACATAAAATTGTTAATAATTCATAAATTTACTAACAAAGATTTAATTCTGGAAAGTTGTGTGAAATAGCCTACTTCTACTTCTTCACCAACTTTCACCAACAGGTGAAATCATATTTCATAATCTTAATTTTCAGCTATGGAAGAGCTTTTACTTATTATGTGTGAATGTTAGCAGTGCTAATCAGATGCCATGACATGGTATCTGTTAGAGAGTACAAATATTTGTAGGTTGGAATATTGTTATACATTATGTAATAATGTCACTTTTTTTCCATTCATCATTGCATCTGCAAGTGGCACATAACCTGTAGTTCTTTATGTCAGAAGGATAGTTGCTAGCATGCTGGCAGATGATATAAATAATTTAGTCTGGTTTAGTGTACAAAATGAATCCAATTTAGTACTTTTGAGATCTTTTTTTCTACTCACCTGTTTTTTCTTTTTGATGCAGTGCTTTTATAAATACATTCTAGCACACACAAGAGCCAGAAATCTAAACAACACAAGACAGCTACCACTTGTGCCACAAAAATAAACAAACCAACAGCACTATAATCTATAACAGTCTCCTGTGGACAGTATAAATCACCTCAACAATGCATCTGTACATACGGTCTAATCTGCAGCAAATCAGATGATAGTCTGTCATTGATTAGCTGCTCTGATGGGACCCTCAGATGGCTCCCTGGATGGTATGCTGTTGTAATGACCTCCACAGAGTAAGACTTACACACTTCTGGGAAACAAAACACTGCATTTTGTCAAGATACCACCTAGAACAGTTCATTTATTCATGGACAAACCAAAAGCAACTACGTGACAGAAGAGAAATAAAAAGTCTTTAGATACAACCCTCCTGCTGCCTACCAGGAACTTTGAGTCCGTACTTTGGTGTCTGCCATCTCAATGTATTTCTGGAGTCCAGAAAGGTCTGCAGAGCCCTCTAAGAAGCAGGAGATGCCAGTATCAGACAGGCCCAGGCAGGGCTGTTCTGCCCACACCTCTCAGCAGGCTGTTCCTTTGCTCACCAGCTGCATGCTCCTAGCTCCTTGCCAAGACCTTCTGTGTCTTGTATGCTGCCTGCCATGTTGGGCGATGGGGAAGGACCTCCTCCTGGCCAAGCAGGCTCAGTCACCAAGACACTTGACCTCTTTTGAAAAGGACATGACACAACGGTATAAAACATCTTGGGGAAAGAAGAGACAACTGCCACAAGAGCATAACTGCTACAAGAGCATTTAATAAACTGGTAAGTGTGCATTTGTACTGTGATCATCTCTGTCTTCAGCATCCTTATGTGCTTCCTCGGTGTGCAAGGCGACAGAGGGTACATGTTAATGAGCAGTACAACAGAGACACTTGATAATGAACCACGTTATCTCCGTGCCTCAGATCTGAGCCATAACTACTTATAAAATAATCTGATGCCTTTTAATTATATTTATGTGTTGGAAATAAGGAGAGGCCAATATTACAGAGACACCTCTTTGATACAAACAACCTGCAGAAGTCGTATGCTTTTGTAGTGCAGAACAGATGCTATATACATCATTTGAGAGCTTCTCATGACATTTACTTGTGAGAGTATATGAGAACAAAGCAGTTTATCAGTCACAACATGACTTTTAGAAATGATAATATAATTGCTCTTATTAATTTTTCAAAATCTCAACATATTACTATATACTTAAAAAACATACATGAAGCAATGGGCAATCATTCTGAAATATATACATATATATATATAGGCTCTGTGGGATTTTTATCTGTGAGATTTTTGAGAAATAAACCTCTTGGTGCTATGTGTTGCACCTCCTGCTTGGATAAAACTGTAACTTGGTTTGATCAAAGGGGATTTTTGACATAATGAGTTTAAATACTGAGACAATAGAGATAGACAGCCTATATGGAAACTAAAGTCAAACTTTCCCAGACTTTGGGGAACAAATGGATCATACTGAAAGTTCACACAAAGTTTATTCAGACCATCCGAGTTTCATCCACCTTAACTCAATTTTCTATCACCTCCTGGAGAGTTATTCAGAAATCAGTAAAGGCCAAAGACTACACTTGTATGTCTCCTAAGTAGATTACATGCTTCTGGGTTTCATAAGGGCAGCAATGAGGAAGTGTATACTCTCATCACCCAGTGAAGCTGGAATTACTCCAAAGCCTTAGGGATTACAGACAGCATATCAACTAAATGCATTGTCATTCCCCTTCACCCATTCCTTGAAAAACAACAACAACAACAAAAATTCAGAAATGTTTTTTTAATGTTGCACAGTTATGTCTATATCATGTAGAGGACAAGTTTCATATACAAGGTGCCAGAATCTTGCTCCTTCTTCTCTTCTGTATGACATTAAAATAATGGCAGTGTCTAGCTAAAAACTATATTGGCAATGTAGCACTTTAACTATGATAATAATAAAAAAATAAAATAAAAAAACTCATCATAGGTAATTAGAATAATCCTGACTCTGCAGGAACACTTGGAAAGAACACCATATAACTTGTCAAAGCAAAATAATTATTTCAAAGTAGATAACTTAAATTTCTCTTTACCATCTGTTTCTATATCCATTTAATGCTGTTTTATAAGATAGCTTCCTCCTTTACAGAAATGCATATAAGCATTTATTAAAAATAAAGGAGAAAATCATGCATCTAGATATTCATATGGCATTTTTCAATCATGCATATACATGATAGTTTGGATGCTCTAACTGAAATATTTGAGATATTTGAAATAAGAAAATGATTTAAACAAAGGCTATTTGAACCAGCTTTGTACAACATGCTTCTCTCACTATCAGTTTATGTACATTTTGCAACTCCTTTTTAAATGCATAAATTTTTAACTTAGTAAGATTTCCACACTGTCAGGAAGACTTTATGAAACATTTTAATTAACAACAGCTGCTGAGAGTTTTTTCCTATTCATATAAATTATCATTTTTGCAATTAAAATTATAACTATTTCCTTAGACCCTTCTGCAGAGGAATTCCATCACCTCATTTTGCTTCTGTACAAAATTACACACATTATAGTTCAGCAACGATCTATGTTAGAAATTTCTGTTCATTCAAACATTTTACACTATATTAGTGTTCTATGACAGTTTTCAGGTAAATAACTTCGAATTTGTATGAGAAAGTACTCTTCTGTCGTAGCTAGATAACATGAAATTTATGATGGTTTAGAATAAAAAGTTCTGTGATAATTGTTTTACTGTAAGTCATTTACAACAGAATTGTTGCTGACTTTAAATGTCAAACCTAAGTAAAAATCTCATGAGAAACTATGTGCTTCATTCTAATAACTGTACTGTGTTGGACACAGGGGACTCATACGTAAACGGGGATGTATATATATAAGAAAAATAGAAAGAGAGGAAAAAAAGCACATCAACTCATATTACCTAAAATAGATATAAAATAAATGAATGCATCCCACAAGAAGGACCAACAAGGACTGAAAATAATAATTATATCATCTGATAAGTGAACGCATAGCAGTGTTTATACTATAGAAACATATAAGTCAAGAAATTACACCAATATTATACTAATAATAAAATAAAGAAATAAAAAATAATGTATGAGAAATTATCTACCTTGTAATAGTTACAGAAGAACATATTGTGGGGGGAAAAAAAGTGTAATAATGACACAATAACTCTGTCATTGCTCCAGTGACAGATAATACTGTGCAAAATCTCCTTTGAAAATTCGAAGTGTAGATTTTCATCAGTTAACCAAAAACGATTGTGTCCTCCCTTTTGCTTATTAGCTCTGCCCCATTTCATGACTACATTTGCAATGACTTGATCTACAGACAAGCGGAATATCTGCAGTCTCTATTCAGATTAAGACCGCATCTGCCCCTGCCTTTTTCTCCTGCCTTACCCCTGAAAGTATTTCTCTCTCCCTGAGGATACACATTCTCTATAAACTATTCTTTAAATCTACCTCTCTGACAGACAAACCATCCTTTCTGCATTGTATTTTCAGTGTCATAAGACTGGTAAGTGGATATTATTCAAAAAATGTTTAGAATTTTAGTGAGTAATTTGTTGTGTACACAAAATGCCACGACAGGCAATGTGCTTATCATATCAGGTCTGTATTTGTGATGGCCTGACACAGTGGAAGTTTGAGAACAGGAGAGAGCTGTCTGTCTAGCAAAATATTTTCCAAGATGAGCAACAATAGTATCAACAATTTGCTTTACTGAGAAAACACACTTTGATGTGCGTATTGCAATTGTAACTTAGGAAACAGCTGTAATAGGGGAATGGCAGATCCATGAGAAGCTCCAGAGCCAAAACAAACACTGACATATTCAGTGGAAGCTATTCCTTAGATAGAGGGAATAGGAAGATAGGCATTTTCAAAATCCTCAGTGTTAGTAAACAACAGGCAAAGTGTAGGAATAACAATACCTTAAATATATATTGATTTTAAGCAGTGGATAGTTCTCACTTTGATAAATAAAGACTTCGTGCTTTTTTTAGCTACCATGAAAATTTTGCTACACTGCCTAAATGACTCTTTGTAAAAATCATATTTACATGTCTGTGCACTGGTTGTATTATACAAGCTTTAAGAAGCTCCTATTGAAAATGTTCAGAATGTGTCTAAAATTCCATCACTTTCAATAATACAGAACAAGCAGAAATACGTGTAGTTTGTTTAAAATATAAGATTAAAAATGACAAAGTCAGAGATGCTATTACAGTTAATAGAAATTTAATTTATCTAACTTCTCCCATTAGAATTTTTGCAACCATCTTTTAGAAGCACTGTAATTGTTTATGAGCTTTTGACATCAAAAGAAGTGAGGGGAATTCCAGGAGTTGTAGGCACCATTTTTGTTGTTGTTCTGTGAAATTCTGTTTAGCTCTTGTTGAAAGACCAATGTATACTATGTCCCTCCCTTGGGTTTGTTGACATCTTTCTCAGTGAAGAAATAAACAAAGCATTCTGAGGCTGTCTCTAGACTGCCAGAACATAAACAAAGTGCACTATTCACAGACCAGTGATAATAAGATAAGCTGAATAAAGGAACAAGATGCAGACAAGTAAATGATATGATTTCATGCTACCTTTCTGATACTCTCTGGCTAAAGGAGACTAATGGTTACCTTCTTACGAACCCTTAAATATAGAGCATGGCTCAAACAATTCTACTCTTGGTGGCACCATGTGAAGTCAACCTCATTCTCAATGGATGGACTTGGTTGACATGGAATGAATGTCCAATGAATGGTTGGACATTCCCCAAGATGAACTGAGGCTCAGTAAAGAACCTCTTCTGTTCCTTACGGCCCTTTCTTTTTGGCTGCCTACTGCAATTAACGTTGAAGCTGCTCAGCAGCAGCCTATTGTGAATTTCAGAGCAATGACAATGTACTCATGATTCTGAAAAATAACATCATATGAATCAGTATTTTTATCTTCTGTTTTTTAAACACCCTAAGCCCATCCCTGAAATACACAAAATTGCTTACAACTATCTTAGGTATATGGTGATCCTAAATATAATTTTTACTGCTAAATCCAGTTTTACAGGTTAGCACCTGCAAGACAAAGAATTTGGTGAAGTGGTTTAGGTAATCTGATGACTACCAGAGAAATATATACATATATATATACATATACATATACATATACATATATATATATATATATATATGGGTATGTATATGAGTATTGATCCCTGAGTTAGGTCATATGGTGTCAGGTGAGAATAAATACCAATGAAAAGACTGCTGAGAGAGGTGAGGAGCCTGGTATGGGGCTTTAGGAATGCCCTTTCTACAACAGCAAGCCTTCGGATCTGCTCAGCCATCATGTCAAACATCATGTTTAAAGCTGTTCTTTATTATTTCAAATCTAACCAATTGCGTATTATAAAATTATAGGGTCCATATACCTTTTCTTTTTCCCAAGAAGCCACAAATCTGGCATTTGCTATCTTTGCTTTCTTAACCTAGTAACATCTAAAGATCTTTCAAAACAGTTCTATATATACCTGTAGGTCAGTCTGAAAGTTATGCCTCTTATTTGTTTCCATGGAAACTACAACAGATACAAAAAGCACAATAACACTATTTGACAGAGGAAATTCTCAGCTATAAAAGACCCTATTTCAACACAAGANGTCACCACCAATAGCCATGCATTTTTGCCAGTGATTAACAAGAGCCTGCATGTGGCACTTAGGAAAATCTGGACCAAGGGAGGTGACCTATTGTTTCATAACTGCTATGATGGCGTCATTGTTAGGAAAATGTTGCCCATGCAGTCCATCTTTCATCAGTCCAAACAGATGAAAGTCAGAAGAAGCCAAATCCATACTATACAGTGGGTGTGGTAGGACAGTCAAGCCAAGATTGGCAATGTGCTCCACAGCCTCCAAACTGGTATGGGGCCTGGCGTTATCATGTTGCAAGAGACAGGTTGTCCTCTTCTCTGGCCTGATTCTTGAAGTTCGAGCCTTCAGCTTAGTCAGCGTTGCAATGTAGCAGCCAGTTGATGATTTGCCCATGTTCCAGAAAATTCAAAAGGATCACCCCTTTCCTATCCCAAAACACATCAATTTACCTGCTGAGGGCTGTGTCTTGAACTTTTTCTTTGACAGGGAATTCACACATCGCCACTACATGGACTGCCATTTTGACTCCAGCTCATAGTGGTGACACCATGTCTCGTCACCAATAGTGATGTGATCCAGGAAACTGCCACCTACAGCCACATATTGGTTCAACAGGTCCTGATAAACTTGCATATGGTGTCCTTTCTTTTCCTGTGTGAGCATCTGTGGGATCCACATGGCGCAACACATTGAAATTGATACTCTTCTTGGTACACAATTCTCTGGTCCTAATCTGCTGATTTGCATGAATGTGCTGATTGAGACACTCTTCATTTCATGGTGTGACAGCTGTGCTTGCCATTTAGAATGTGGCCTGTCTTTCATGTCACTGTTGCCACTGCTGAGATGCATGGTCCTTTGAACTTGTTGTGCTCACATCCACTGTTTGGTCTCCATAAATGTTCAGCAAGTGTTGATGAATGTCAATAGGCACCATTTTTCCTTCACGAAGGAATTCAATGACACACGTTTGCTTCATATGCACTTTCATGTCAGACATCATTATATCAGACTACTCCTCTGCTACCATTTGTCACACAGTAACAAAATGTAATGGAATATTGCGAGAAAGTTTCAAGCTTTGCTGTCATACCATCAACATCCACTTCTGATGTCATGGGCCAACATATAAAAATAGGAGGCATTATTTTCGGAGCAGATCATATATCTTGATCGATTTATCTCTCTTTATTGTATATATTTTTATTTTATCTCTATATATATGTATATACATACATATATTACAGGTGCCAAGAATGAGAATGAGTCTCAATTTTCTTCTGTATTTATTGCAAAAACTTTTACAGACTATGGAACCACTTTGAAACAATAGTGTATGATCTTCCCCGTTTGGTTTGCTTTCATTAAAGAATATTGAAGATGTCACCTCAAAAGGGTTCTCTCAAAACCTCATTTATAATCAAACTTTTTTTTTCAAATTTCTCTTTTGAATTTTCTGAAAGTTAATTCAATGACAAATGTGTTCTAATACTTACAATATTTGAATAGTTGAAAGGAAAAAAGATGAGATGATGAAGCAGACTCTTCAATTTCTAAAAAATTAAATTGAGTACTAGATACATAATTATACTAACAAGAACAGTGGACATAGATTTTTAAAAAGAAATCTGAAGCATTTTAGTGCCCATTAACAATCTGGGAGATTTGCGCAGCTTATACTTTCAAGTAGTTTTCTAAAATTGCCTATCAATGAAAGCTTTAATATGTAGTTAGTCAGGGACAGGCTGATAGGCTCTGTGAAATATCATTGCATGTTCTCTGAAGAAGCCACTGATCAAGGAAAATAAATTATTAATCTTAGCAGCTGGGCTCTGCCCTAGCAATGGATATGCTTGAGATGGCAGAGGAGCTTGCAAAACTAGTTCTAGATAGCTAAACAAGAGATGGAGATGGCAAAGAGGGAGGAACTGCTGTCTAGAAGGAAGGTCAATGCTGGATCATAAAGATCAAGAGGAAATCATCTGGAGTAATGTAAAGAATAAAGTGCAGATGAGAGTGATACAGAATATTGGTGCCTAGTAGCACACAAACTGTTTTTAGCTGTGAGAAGATGAAAGAAGCCGAGTGTAGAGGAAGAATGTTCTATGATTCAGAGAAAAAGCCATGTGCATTCTAAAATATTTGACTGGTCATGACTTAAGCCCAAAGTTGCTTTCAGAACCATGAGGAAAGTGAGATGATGAGTACAGGAAAAACATTTTTTTCTGAAACTGCTTTTTGACATTTTTCATAAATCCAGTTTTTCTTTCTCTTAGGTAAAGTTAAGAAAAACTCATTTATGAATCCTCACGTAAACATTCTTTTCTGTATCCAGATGGTTCCTACTTCACTCTAAACCATGTGAATCAAGATGAATTAGGTCATAAAGAGCCTTGTTAAACTGTCTGAAGCAATCCACCTGAATGTGACTGAACACATTTGGAAAAAAACATTCAAAAAATTCATGCAGCTGAAGAGATGTCACACAAAGAAGTGTCTATGGCCAAGCACTAAAGCAAGTCCAAGAAATGATGGGGCTAGTTTTGCAAGCTGTTTCTATGGCAGAATAGTCATCCCAAGAGGGCTGTGACACCAAAAAGACACCAGGTTGTCTTCAGCTCATGGAAAGTCAAACTGTGTCAACATTCAAATTAATCTGATGTTTCATTATTTCACATATCCAAACATCTTTGCAGCTAGGGATCTTTTCAATGCATAAGCAATGTAGACAACTTTACAGCTTAAGGAGGATAAAATGTTTAATTCTAACAAGACACTTCATAAGTTGAATGGATACAGCAGTGACAGCTAAATGAAGGCGTTCCTCCTTCTGCTATAACAACTCTGTGATGTTTGGAGACATATACATGTATAGAATTTTTCCATGACATATTCACATTCTGTTTGGCATTTCTGACTTTAAAAGGATTCTTGGAGGCATTCAGTTTTGTAATACGGAGATGCATATGTATGCAATGGGCAGAAACGTACACCTAAACTTCCACAAAAAGTGCTACAGAAGTGTTTAACTCCTAACAGGATTTCTTGACATTGGCAACTGACCTAAAACAGGAACTGACCTAAAATAGACACAGGCCTGTTGAAAAGAACTTGGGGGTGCTGGTGGATGGTAAGCTGGACACAAGCCAACAATGTGCCCTCGCAGCCCAGAAAGCCAACTATATCCTGGGCTGCATCAAGTGTGGCCAGCAGGTTGAGGGAAGTGATCCTGCCCCTCTACTCTGTGCTCACCCAGACCTCACCTGGAGTACTACATCCAAACGTGGACTCCTCAGTACACGAAAGACATGGACCTGTTGGAGTGCATCCAGAGTAGAGCCACAAAAAATGATCCAAGGAATGGAAAACCTCCCTGTGAGGACAGGCTGAGAGACCTGGGGCTTTTCAGCTTGCAGAAGAGAAGGCTCCAGGGAGACCTTTCAGTATCTAAAGGGGGCTATAAGAAAGAAGGAGACAGACTCTTTAGCAGAGTCAGTTGTGATAGGACAAGGGGAAATGTTTTCAAACTAGAAGAGGGGAAATTTAGGTTAGATATAAGAAAAAAGTTTTTTACAATGAGGGTAATGAAGCACTGGAACAGGTTGCCCATAGAGGTGGTAGAAGCCTCAACTCTGGAGACATTCAAGGTCAAGCTGGACGGGGCTCTGTGCAACCTGTTCTAGCTGTAGATGTTCCTGTTTATTGCAGGGGAGTTGGACTAGATGACCTTTAAAAGTCCCTTCTAACTCTAAGAATTCTATGATTTTAGGTACATAACTACAGAGTTTTCCAGACCAGTGTGAGACATGATGGTAGGACAGGCATACGGAGAATGCTGTTGGTCAAAATGTTATTACTGCAGGTTTTAATTGTAATTTAATGGACATCAAAAGTTTTTAATGCTAGTCTTAGGTGACTACAATGGGATCTAGGTATCCAAGTGTCTTTCATAAACCTAATCTTTATTACTTACTTCTGTTCAGTATGTGTCCATTCTATATCTTCTCTCCTATGTATGGTACTACCCTTTACAGAACACAATTTTTAATTTAATTTTTCACTATGACTTACATCACTAGATATTCAACTCCCTCATAAACTGACACATTACTTAATTTATCTTGGCATTATCTTCTAGGGAGAGAGAAACCCAAAGTTCTAAGAGTTGGGCCAAAATATTCATTTGTTTAAGCTCCTGGTCTGGTTAACTGAACTAATATCTATAGAGATGTCCAAAGGAGGGCGTCCTTAAGCTTCCTTTGCTCAGCCCTTGTGCAAAGAAGATTACAGGATATGGAATTATAAAATGAGGAACACGTAATAAGTAACCACTTCTGTAAACTGCGGTTAATGTGACATGCCCGGCATCACGTAAGAATTTTGTGGCAGGGGCAGGGAATAGCATCTGTGCTATTAGGATGGTTCTCCCTTAATCATACATTACCCACCTATAATTCACCCTTCCATTCACTATTCTCTTTTTAATTACTAAAATGAATGGTACAAAAGATAGTTAAATGCGTGTGCTACAAGGTCTGAGCATGCTCCATGAAAACCTTCCCTTTGAAAGTGATTGGGGTGAAGCTCAGCTCATCTAACTTTAGCTATGTAAAATGTAGATGTGTAATCAAAGACAATTTTCTGACCTTTCTCTGTAATCAGTGGCAGAAGATAGGCACCTCCAAACAGGTGACTAATCCAGTACTAAAATAGATGTCTAAGTCTGAATGAATCGCCCTCTGGATGTGTATACATCTAAAGTATACATTACAAAGTATACACTAAAGTATACACTACAAAGAGTACTCAGACAAGTTGATGCCTAAATGTTCAATGGCTAAAGTTGACTAAGATGAAACTCGCCTTTTTGCTTTACTGTGCACCTGAATCTTATGGACAATCTGAGTGCCAGTAAACTCAGTACTGTGTCTATCCACATGCATGCTGTGACCAGCCTGAACTTCCAAAAATAACTCAAATCTTTGTCTGACACCTATAATGGCCTTCATGAGTGAACAAATGTGATTGGTTATCTACCAAGACCTTAAAGTACTAGTCTGGGAAAGTGCAGGAAAGTCAAAAGCAACACTAAATTTTTGTCAGGAGACTGGATTTGTTAAAACAGGATACTAACAAAGTGGCCCTGAGAGATACAGGCAATAATCAAGTTAAACTAGTACACTTAGTAGCTTAGCAATCAGTACAGAGGAAGTCTGTCAACAGGTAATGTCCAAAGGAAACAACAGTTTAGCACACCAATTTGCCAATTATTAAGCCAACAGAAAGAAAAGCAGCTGAAAATCAGCATATGATCCTGCATTTGTAAATACCACTAAGCCACACTCGGTAAGCAGGATCTGAATCTGATAACTTTCTATGACAAATAAAGCATAAAATATTTCAGCAAAACAGTGCTCTGACTGTTTCTCTGAATTCTTTTTTGGTTATGTAAAGTGTTTTAACAGTGGAAACAACCTTCAATATGACTTATTATTTTGAATTTGGAGGAGGTTGGGGAAAGCAAGCTAAGATACTCCTTATGGATGAAGGAGTCTATTAACACAGAGCAAATTACAGGTTCAAGACCCAAGGACAGATTGTCTTAAAAATTAGTAGCCTTTGCTCATTATAACTACAATAACTACATTATTCCACTGAGGTCATGCATCCCTACAAGTTAAATTAAGGTAAACATATCTGACTGAAACAAACTTCGGTGCAATAGATTATTACATTTTTATAAACTTGAGTTAGCCACTGAACAAGAGAATGTTATGCTTTTCTATATTTAATTTAAGTCTTGTTAGTTAGTTTTGTATTATTAGTATGAGACCAAAATAAATATCTTGTACTTCTCTGGAGAGGTGATTGTATTTCCACTGTAATGGGAAATTTGTAACTCAGAATTCTTTACATTAATGAAAGAAAACAATAGAGTGGAGAATAAAAAAAAAAAAAAACATTATTCAGATTGACACATTTTATCCTCACAACATAAAGTTGGTATTTATGCATTTCTTTCATAACAAATACCTACCCCTGTATAAGTATATCTTCCTCTTATCACTGCTCAGCAATTGACTAACAAAAGTAAAATAAAGAAATGAAGAAACAAAAAACTAGAAAAAAGAGGTTTACAACCCCTCTAAATTTACAACATGAGTTGACAGTCTGGTTTCTTACTTCTAATACTAATGCTCGAAGAAGAGATGGTTCAAACTGACAGATGCAAACATGCTCATGCAGATAAACGTGAGAGTGAAAAAGTCAGTGAAAGAGAAACACATTTAAATAACATGCACTTGAGAGGTCTGCCAAACTTGATGCAGAAAAATTTCTTTCAGATATAGTGTCTTTTCTTCCTCTTTTCATAGTATCAAGACTTAAGATCCATAACATTAAAAATATAATTATTTTATTATCATTATCACTGAAGACCTTCCATTCTGATTTTTATTTTCAAAAGCTACCTTTCTTTCCTTTTGTTCGCCTCACAAATCCACATAACTCCCCACAAGACATATTAAATATTATGAAAAATTTTAGATCCTTGAAAATTCCTCAGTGAATCATGCAAAATGAAATCTAAACAATCCACTATGTATTCTTATTTCTTTGTTTGCTAGTCAGCTCTAGTGGACTGTACAAGAATAAAAAATAAGGAACTCCCAGATTTTATTCATACCTCTCCCACGAACTTGCTTTCATACTCTGTACTTCTACAGAATTTTTCACTGTCTAGTCATGCCCTACTTATTCTCCTGAGGCATATAAATATTATACTCTAAATTACAGCTGAGGAAAACTAAATACGCTTATCAGTTTTCTGAGACCATAAACAAGCTGGTACCATTATAACTCTCAAAACATGTGCTCCTTAAGTGCATTTCCGGATAGGCCAAGACAGGAAAAGGTGACCAAAAGTGATTTTGGTGGCTCTTTGAGGCAAGTTCCTGAAAAGTACACAATACAAAAAAAAATACACAAACATTTTGCATAAGGTTTTTCAAAATCCGCAACTTCCAGAATTAGTAACTAGTTTTTGGCTCTTACATTTATCATAGAATCATAAAGGTTGGAGAAGACCTCCAAGATGATCAAGTCCAACCATCCACCTACCACCAGGATTACCCATTAAACCACTAAACCGTGTCCCTTAGTACCTCATCTAGACATTTCTTGAAAGCCTCCAGGGACGGTGACTCCACCACCTCCACGGGCAGCCTGTTCCAGTGCCTGACCATTTATGTGTAACATACATGCTTGAGAAATCATGTATGAAAAAAAATTATTTCTTATTGCAAGAATTTGGCAGTTCCATGGAAAATTTGTAGTTCTAGGAGGTAAAATGACATCACTAGAATTTACATGCCAACTATACTGCGCTCAGTTCTAAGTGGTTTTTGTTAATGGGAAATGTAGGCATGAAACAAATGCCAAAAATGAGACCAGACACAAACTGATCTGATAGAAACATTAAGAGAATTCTGCATGATAATGGTCCATAAGATAATATCTTACCTACCTGAGAATTGCAATTAACTTAATTTTTTATTACCCTCATTCTGTAGAGGATTATTCCGACCTTTGACAAATAAATTTAGCCATCTATTTTTCCTTTTAATTCCATTTCACTGGTCATTCTTTCTTTCTGTTCACCATCCTGAACCAGTTTTATTCTGCTTTGTTCTGAGCAGTACTTGTGAAATTGCTAGCATGATAACACTGGGGAAGAAGACAGAAAGACACTATTTTTTGAGTATCATAACACTAAAGAGAAACAATAGAAGTAACAATGATAGCTCAGTTATCTATGCACACAGCTGGGTACCAACATGTCCAAAATTCATTCTAATGTTTTGTTTAGTGTATGGTCTTAGGAAGAAACTTTATCTTGCATCATCCTTTTTGTCATTGTTATTTTTTTAATCTAAATATTAAATATAGAAGTTGGAGGAACTAATTAATATTTGTACATCATTTGTGATCTTAATGCTTTCAACTAATAACATTCAAGATAATAATTTTAAGTTATTATTATTCATTATATAAACTCCCCAAATTTAAGATTTTTTGAGCCTTATTGTATACTTTTGTAGGTCAATAAAGATGTTCTACTGCATGATTATCATTGACTTTTAATGAAGTTATTAGAATTTTTTAAAAGTAATCTCCCATCTCCGGAAACCTACATCTCTCTACTGAAATCATTACATTTAGCAAACTAGTATTTTTCTTGCATGGGAAGTACTCATTTTACCACTGCTCTGCAAGATTTTTCTTCTGTATTACTAAAAACATGTTTCTTTGTCTGAAGTGTGCTTTCTCAGCCTGTACATTGTGTTTGTGTGCTTTCTCAGATTGTATATAGTATTAGTGTTTCAAATTAGCTTTAACTTAACTTCTTTTTTTTAACTTTTAAGAGCTTAGTAAAGCTCTTTCCTTAGATGGTATAGTATTACACACTTCTATTAGTCATTTTATTTACTCCACTGGAATGAAATTGCTGTCTGCCGTCCTGGAATAGTAGATAATTAACTATTTAGAAATAAGGCTAGTGTTTTGCTAGACAAAAAGCTCTTCCTGAAAGTGAAGTGAACAAATACATACAAAGATTACTAGAAAATATATGCAACCATTTTGACCCCGAGACAAAGCTGACAACCCAGACTAGAAAATTAATTATAATGTATGAACTCCAGCTCAAGAAATGACTTGTTTGATAGCTCACTAACACATTTGTCTTTCAAGTAAAAGTAAAAATTAGGAGAAGCATGCATTTCATCATTACCAAACAAGCACTATCTTTTCAAATTAAAAATTTAATGCAGATAACACAATTGATTCTAAATAAACTTTTATCCTCTGCTCGCTCTCCCCTCCCCTCCTCATCCAACCCAATATACATACCAAATGTAGTTTTAGATCAAAAAGCACCTTTATAGCTTCATAAGGAATAATGTTCATCCAAGAAGAGAAGTATTAGACATCTCACATGATCCCGTAAGACTTACAGTGTGGGTTACAAATAGTTAATTCAGATAAGCAGCTGATGTCCAATATCGTGATCAGTCCAAACTTAAATGCTGAACAATTTCTGTTTTGCTTCACCAAGGCTTAAAATGTACATCAGTGTACTCAAGTGTAAAGCAATAGAGAGGTTCAGAGTAATACTCAGATCACTGTGCTAACTAGGTATGATGCAAAATTACTGGAGGAAGGGTGGGAACGTGGTAATGTTAGGTCACTGTCACACAGATGAAGTATCTAATCTAAATCATTATCTTACACTGTAATATAAATCCTGAGAGAGTAATTGAATGTTACTCTCACTGGGGAGGGGCCTCTGACTTTTAGGACAGGATGCACTGTGCGGTTGTTCTTTCTACGTCTGAACCAGAGGTTAGATGGTTAAAGAGAGGCAAACAAAAAGAGTAGACAAAATAAATGATTGCCTCCTAAACAGAAATGCTATGATATCTGCTGTGGCAATGAGACATTGACAGTAAAAGGTGGAAAAAAAATCAGGAAGAGCAAAAACAATAAATACATTTAAATAATAACAAATTTATAATAGAATTGTTTCATCATCAAACAGTACTGTGGGTTCAGATGTGTTGTATGTCAATAGAGCATACAAATAGTTGTGGCAATTTTAGGACCAGCATGAACTATACCAGCAAAAATATTTCTCAAGCTATTTGTGCCTAACAAGATAGCCCTGCAACATCAAAGACAACTTTGTGAGGAAGAGAGATTCTCTGTATGCTTTTTTCTGTATGTTCTTCCTTTTGGATGCCTAGTTCCCTGGGCAACAGTTTGTATGAAACAGTGGGGCTTTGACAAGTTTGGGTAAGGTTTATGTGAAGAATTCAAGGAAGTGGCCTCAATGAAAGAAAAATAGCAATGGAGCCAGTTCTTGGTGTGAGATCCATGGGCAGAAGACAATAATAGATACAGAAATTGTTAAAATGGTGGGTAAGGTTTGAAATTTAAATGATTGATGAACCCGTTGTTAGAAGCGACTAAATCTAGCACCCAAGGGTTAAGAAGTCCTAATGTTACAGAAAATCAGTGGGGCATAGAGTCCTCTTCTACTTAGAGACCAGGAAATTGGTATACAGTGTGAAATGCTGGAAGGTAAACAGCATTTGTATTCGTTGCTCATACTTGGATAGAGGGCTGTTTTATCTCTGTGCAGTGCAATGTGTTAGATCAATACTAGACTTCATCTGAAGAAAACTCACACAATACCAGACTTTATCTGAAAAAAACCCTCAAACTTCATGTTCCTCAATTTTTATCTGAGCATTGCCTTGCATCACACACTTGCAAAGAATGGTGTCCTTAAGATAACTGCATAAATATTTATCTTCTTGGATTTATTTATGCTACTGAAGCTTAGTTCTGCAGGAAACTGTCCGTTTTCCTTTATTGCCTCAGCCTGTTCCTATTGAAAAGAGTTGCAATTTGTAGGTGGGTGGGGAATGGCCTTGCTACCTTTTGGGTGTATTGCTTTCCAGGGGACAATGCCAACAAGCCCAAACATGCTCTGAGGACTATAATTATTTATTCATGTCATTGAAGATTGGAGAACAGTATAAAAACTTCTCACAACTCTTGGATAAGGTATCAAGATATCACCTTCTGGTCAAGAAAAGTATGCTGGGGCTACCTTCCTAGTGACTGCTCCTCTGAAATCAAATGAGGTCTGATGTTTACTTAGGCCTTATGTTGTCTCTTCACTGAGCAGCCCAAGAGAGTAACACCCCAGATGTTCCAAATACTAGAAGCAGCTCAGGACAGGTTTTGTCTTCCTGAAGTTTAATCTCAGTTTCTTTCTCTAAAAGCTTACAGCGTCACAGTCAACACCCCCATTTCCTGCTGAAATAGCTCATACACACAGATAAAATTAGATTAAGCTGTTTTTTAAACTCTGAGTTCTTTTAGGTAAAGACTGACATTTTATGACCTGGATGTGAAGAGTCTGCTGCAAAACAGGGCCCTGACCCTGTACTGGAACCTCTAGGCAATGCTGCGAGACAAGCACTAATTACAGAGGTGTCATCTTGTTATCTGAGCAAATGACTGTAACTCCTTCATTTTCCTTCTGGCTCTTATTCCAACTACCTTTGCTGCCTTTGCTAAGCCATTTAACTTAGCTTTACGTCCTCCTACTGTAAACAGAGAATTTACTTCTCATTTGTTTATCTCCAGGAGTTATATTTGCATGTAGTTAATGGTCATTACATAATTTTAGAGAAAATGCAAAGTGGAAAGAGGGAAAGAGGAGAGTGCTTGCTGCTCCTGTATTCCCTCTTTAATCAATAGTTTTTCTGTTACAACAGATTTTTTGAACAGATGGACAACCATTAGATCTATTAAACAAAAAAGTAGATTAAATATACATATTTAGTGGTGTGTCTCTTTTCAATCCCTCTTTACAAGTAGGCAAACTAAGGCAAAGTAATGAGCCACAAGTTCTGACTCTCAACTGCTGCTTTTGATTTTAAACTCACTTCACTTCCTTTTCAAGGTTTAGAATGAGTTGGCAAAGATATTATTATAATGAAAAAAGAATTATTTCACTGTTCTTCAATCATACTACAAGATCTGTTTACTAACTGGATAAGCAAAGTTTAATTCTCAACATTCAGTATCAGAAATTAGTGCTAAACACGCCAAAATTTAAGTACTTGAAAAGACAATAGCAAGTTTTCAGAACTACATACTTTATTTTTTTCTTGATTTAATTCCCCATTAACGCCCCACCACTACTTCTGTAGTCACAAGACTTTCAGACTTTCAACCCCTTCTTATTCCTATTGTCACAACAACTCTATGCCAGTAAAGGCATTCATTTCTTTTTTCTTTTTTCTTTTTTTCTTTTTCTTTCTTTCTTTCTTTCGGAGAATTTGAGGGGGGATGGGAAATGAGAAGAAAATGCTAGATATTCATTGTAATGGTTCCTTGGTATTTGAATTTTTATTGTCTCTCAAAAGCTTTGGATTATGACTTTCTTTTCCCGAGGAATAGAATGTTGTATGAGCAAACACAGTGAGATTGATGCAACTGGGCTGAAGATATTTTACAAGTCCAAAAGAGAAAAAGATTCATTGTTGAACAACCTGGATCTGTGCTTTGTGATTTAACACAGTTATTCAGGTAATTGATGTCAGTAGCAAAACTTCTACATAAATGGCAATAAATTTACAGCTTTATGTAAAAGCAATTTCATGTAAAAGTTTGTGTACACATTTCCAAATCATCTGAACATAGAATGGTCATATGAAAAGTACTTCAAAATATTTGTTTCTGGAACTACTAGCAAAATATAGCTGTTTAAGAAGTAACCTACAGTATCAGTAACTCTAAAATAATATCTTAGTTTTTAAACCTTGACTGTTGCAGTCTTTCTGATTTCTACTCCATACAACACACAATCCCACTAGCAGAATAACTTTCAGTTTATCAAATGGGAAATCCAAAAGTCAAAACCTGACCTTGGAAAAAAAGGCAAGATATTTTAATGTGACTATTTGGGGTACAATTACATTCATTTGGGAAAAGATTTTCCCATGCAAACCCTTGTACGGGCTAAATTTCAGTCGAGAGAACCAGTCAAACCAGGAAGAGATTGCAACTGATTTTTGAGTTTCTCACTGAGGCAAAATTTTGGTGCAGTTTCAGATCAATCTTAGCTAGACGGGTTCAGCCACTGTAAATTCCAGGGAGTCCAAAGTAATATGCTCACTCCAAGAAAACGTACTCTCAAAGACTTTAGTGGCATCACAGCACTTCAAATGATTACATAACGCTGCACGAGGCTATATATATTTTTCTTTTTACAGTTCGTGCGAGTGGTATTTGGAAGCACGCACAACGTGAGGGGCAAAGTAACTGTTAAAAAACTTTGCAGGAGCCAACACAGGGACCACAGATGTCACCCAGCACATTTTTCTAGGCAAAAAAATAAAAAATATAAAGGTATTCAGGTTCAGCTCAGTTTAAAGGCTAGCAAATAAAGCTCTCCCTTTGTCCACACTGGAAGATCGGGCTCTCCAGCCCTCCGGACTTAAGTCAGAACGCGGGTCAGGGGACGAGGTTGGCTCCTTGGCGACCGCAGGCTGCTGCTCTGTTCTCCCCGCAGCGAGGGGAAAGGGCGATGCGGAGGCCCCTCAGCCCAGCGCGGCTCGGCCGCCGCAGCCGTACCGTGAGAAACTCGGCGAGTTTTTTTCCAGCACGGGCGAGGGCCACCAGGTCCCCCCAGACCCCGCCGCGGGAAGGACCCTCACGGGGGGGCCGCCGGCCTCACCTTCCAGGCCCAGCCTAGTCTCACCTTGTTAACACGGGAGTCTTCCAGTGTTCGTGTTGGTGTAGGTTCAAAGTCAGGAAAAGCTACGTTCCCCTTGCTGAAAATACTGCCCAAGACTCAGATGTGCCAGAGCCGAGGAGACGGGGGGGGGAGTGGGACCGGGCGCCCCTTCCCCCACGCTCGTCCACCCGACGCCTCTGCCCCCGCTCCTGCTCGCAGGTGAGCCCCGAAGTTACAGCTCCCAGCAGCTGCGTGGGACCGGAGCAACACATCCTTCCTCCAGAACCAAAAAAAAGTGTAAAACGAATCCATCCCTCCCCCCCTCCCTTTTCCTCCACGTACGCGAGCACTCTACCTGTTCTTATGCCGAGTTTTTAATAAATTCCTTCCAAAGGGAGCCATGATCCCAGCGGCAGAAGCATAACATCAGCGATCCCCAAACAATTCGAGGGTGTTCCCTTCTCCCCTATATTTTTCCCTGAGCGCCTTCCAGCTTGTTAATAGTCACTGAGCATAGCGATGAGCTGGAAGTTGTGCAATTTACTGCTAACTTTGAACTCCAGCTTGTTGCTGCTGCTGCACCTTTGGAGTCCTGCCCAGCTGCAGTCTTGAAGGAGGCGTTTAGGAGCAGGAAAAAGAAGGAGGTGGGGGACGGGACACAAGGGAACGCGCACTTGCTCTTGTGAAGTTATGCACAGAACTCGCTAAACTTTCAGCCTCATCGCCCTCGGGGCAACAGCCAGCAAATGGGAGAGAAGGGGTTTTGTTCCGGTGGGGAACGGCAAAAACACACAGCAAAAGGACTGAAAACTTTCCCCGCGAGGCTCCAGCCACTCCAGGTCGAGTCGTTCAGCTAAACGCCAGCGGTAATGAAGGGCAAGCAACAGTTGCCACACCAGTTCTCAGTACATAATAACCTGTCTTTCAGATCAAGGACCAGTACTTCTTTACAAGGTGTTGGACAAGTAATGGGGAGTTGAAGAGAAAAAGCTAGACCTCTGTGCTCCCTCTGCTCTCCCTGGATTTTGAAGTATCTATTTGCATGAAAGCCTTTGCAGATCTTTGTGCAGCTATAAGCTCTCCAACAGCCTCTTAAGCATGGCCTAGCAGAGAGCAAGCAAGGCAGCAGCACAAAAGGTTCAGCTGGTACTTGGATGTTGCAGGTCCTTTTTTGTTATTGTTTTGTGCTGGCTTCGCCTAAAGGGAAATGAACGCACACTACAGTTCCTGTCTGTTGGAACCCCCTGGGAATGAGGGATTCGTAGTAAAGTTTCAGAAGGAAAACTTTCTTTTTCCCCTCCCTTCCCCTCTTCAATTTAATTTGGAGCAGAGCATGGGAAGAAGGAACCATTGCACCCCAAAGGCTGACGTCAGTAGGTGAGGGTCCTGGGACAGGAAGCCCTCAGCACAGCCCACTCTAGCCCTCTTCTTTGTGCAGTTATTTTAACAGGTATATATCAGATGTAAATTTCTTCCTCTCCCTCTCCTTTCCTCTCCTCTACTTTTTTCCCCACCTATCACAGGGAAAATTCTTTATGTGGCTGGCCAAATGTTCAGCTTAACAGGCAGCTGTGTTATTAACTGGGGTGATGGTAGTGGAGAGGAAGTGGAGAGGTGGGGAATGACTGGACAGCAGTAAACCAAACTGAGGACTTCTCTGAAAAAGGCTTTTTCTTTTCCTAAAATTCCCCTTTTCTTCCTCAGTCCAGATAGTCACAGCAGCCAGAAGAAAACAAAGCAAAGGCCCATTCCATGGGTTACCTATTACTGGCAGCGCTGGAAATGCCCCACATATTTTCAGTTCAGTCCCACGCCTCTAAATTCTCTGAGCTGTGACTACAAAGAGAGGGATCGGAGATTCTTAAAAGCCTTGTTTGGGTAATCATCCAAACAACGTAAAAATAAGGAAGCAGAAATGAAACAACTTTCAGATTTCTCATCCTGCTGCCAGGGCAGATTTTAAGTAGTCTGTTTTTGGCATTAGGAATGCCAGTCACATTAAGTCTATAGACGTCTTTCCTTTTGCTTTCTCAGGTTCTATGTGCCATGAAGAGAGGACTTTCTCATATTTAAAGGACAGGCGAATTTTTTTGGTCCCTAACAGAAGTTCAAGGCATACTTGGCATAAAAATCAAATCAGTGTAAAATTTTCTGGAGAAAAATTGATATTCAAATAACTATTTTTCTCAGCAGAGGTAAAACGAAATAGCTTTATCTGTAGAATAATATTCACTTTTCTCTTAATTATAAAAATAAATGAGAACCTGGCTATATAGGTAGCTGTTTTTATACTTTGAATAGTCTTCTCACAATTTTAATTTATTGAAATATTGAAATACAATGTAAATTGTTCCTCTTTTACTGGAAAATGCAAAATACTTTTAAAGCAAATTTATGTAATGTGGGAACTGGGTCCCTTTGTGCAAGTAAATCATAATGTTACATTCATGTAGCTATGCAATGAATTGTAGGAAAGACTCCAGGACTAAGAACAAGACATTTTCCCCATAGCTGAGGGAGAAGGTTCTTCGTCTACTCAATTTCACAATTAGGCTGACCAAAATCAGGCATAAAGTGAGTGACTGTATGTTAAAATCCTCCAAAATAATAAAGGAGAGAATCCTAAGAACAAGGAACATTGTAAAAACAGAAATCCAAACAAACAAGAACAAAAGAAATTTAGTAAACCATAAATAAGTGAACACATGCTGTTTCACTTGGCATCCAATTAATCTACAGAACTCCAGACAAAAGTATCACGAAGAGCAAAAGGACTTACTGAGCTTATATAGATATATGCACAGAAACATAAGAAAATACAACAGTAGGGAAATTAACTTCTGTTCTTCAGCACATAAACCAAATTCTAAATAGAGCAGAAATAGTAGCCAAACTTGTCAGAGGGACAGGTTAATTTAGTAGGCACTGTTGATATAACAGTTTAGTTAGCTTGCCCTCAAACTTCCAAAGCACCTCAGACTGTCTGTATTTGTATGTACATGTGCTTAGTTTTCTTTAAACTCCATTTCTGACCTTCCAGGAACATTGGGCCAACATTCCAGATCAGAGCCCTTCCCACCATGCCACAGGGACATAAAAAACAGTCACAGCTCAAGACTTAAGCACAATCACCTTCTAATCATTCTCTGTTTATGCGAAAATGCAAAAAGCAAATGGCTGGTAACATCCCATTTTTGACCCATGAACTGCTATGCTCAGCCAAATAATTTTCCTATACTGTATCTTCCCCTTAGGGAAGATAAGGTTTTTTGTTGTTTTTTTTTTGAAAACACTCCATAAAATGTGTAGATACTGGACTTAAAATCATAAGAAAGATGAGTCAACATTCCACTCTGGTATTTAAAGGGGAAAGAAAAGAAATTGTAGATATTAGACCATCACGTGGATAAGCTTAATGAACAACAAATCCAGATGCAAATCTTTGGTGCTTGATCAGAAATCTTGAGGTTTCTAAATTGAACTGTTACTTTTGCCATCTTCCAAAGCAGCTCACAATGAGCATTTTGCTCATCCTTTTGGCAAAAATGCTGCAGCATAGAGATGTATAATTCAACTTTAACCATAGCAGTCTACAGGTACCATTTCAGAGAACGTAGAGAGCCAAATTTACTTTTTTATATGCAACAAGGAGCAGATTGCTACTGCTTTCCAGTTCCCTTTCTTCCCTCATACCCACCACCTGGTTCCAGCATCTATCTCACGCAGCCTCTGGGATCTCATCCAATCTCCTGGAAGGCTGACGTAACTCGAATTCCAACCCAGCAACTAGAGTTTGCTCCGTCTGTTTTGAACTGATTGGTGTGGTGAGTTGGCTTACCTTGGGATCAAACGAGATCCACCAGACAGTATGATTTCCAGAGATGATGTAAAGGAGGAGTTGAACCAGAAGCAGGACTAAGAGAGTGAAACAGAGCAAAGTAAAAGAAGGAATCAGAAAGACGGGGAAGACACAAGACCTTCCCTTTTGGCAGTGTGGTAGGACAACCTGGCAGCTCAGTGAAACCCTGTGCTAAGAGTGGATTCACATGAAATGACTTCATCTCATCTAATGGCTTGCTGCCCTAAAAACTGTGGAGGTCTCTTTCCTCTCCCACAGAGCAGACTCCAGACTCTTTCCTTGTCTCAGATATGGTTGTCAACAGGCATCGTGCTTACACTATTTAACTTTTTAAATGGATGGAAAATTGACTTGACACAGGAAAGTGAATAAACAGTTTTTTCTGTGCTAACTAGTTAAATAGGGTTATTGAGGTGTCTGACAACTGGCAGGAATGGTGTGCAAGGAGATAAAAAGGATCAAGTGGCCAAGAGATGTGGGAGGAAGACTTCCCATCTGAGCAATCCTAAGAGCTGGATTGGCTGAGCCACATTGTGTGACTTCATTCTGACTGCCCAAGTGAGCAGCTCCATGGAGGCAGCAAAAGCTCCCTTAGAAACAGAATAAATTACTCATTCCTTGCTCTAGATTCTAGTACTCTGGCAGCCTCACTTTAAAACATCAAAAATACTTCTGTATGCTTTAAGTGCAGCCAAGTTTATGAATATGTCACTAGACTAAATGGTCAAATAGAGGGAAAGCTCAGTGCTGGGATTCTAAGTGGTTTAAATGCATAAAACTGGGTGATATATCTTCAGAGAGGGTGTGGATTTGTGCTCTTCAGCTAAGCTGAGAAAATTTATAAGAGGGACTCAGAAGACTGGTGGCTGATGATAAACCAACAAGTAAAGGTCATGTTGATTAGCTCAATGCAACTGGTTAAAAAAAAAAAAAAAAGACAATAATTATTCAGAATGTGATCCAGAATGAAGCTGAAAAGCTCATTATGATACTGTAAACATTCATTCTGAGCCTACAGTTTGAATAGCTCACGCAACTCAGATAAAAAAAGATATAGTAGTTCAAGGGAAATGGGGAGAGCTAATGGCAGCCAGAGTTTTAAAACACAGAATAGCTTAATATATGATGAGAAATTAATTGGTGATAAGAATGTTCAATCTGAAAAATGATGAATCTCTGATTACTATGAAAGAAGTCTATAATCATAATATAATGGAGAAAAAAATAGAAACAATGAATTTTCACAGTGTAAATACAAGGGGCTGCTGAAAGAAATGATCAGCAGGGTTAATTTTTTTTTTTACCCTGAAACTAATGCCTTTTATTTATTTCCATGGAAACTACAACAGATACAAAGAGTATAAAAACACTATTTGATAGAGGACATTCTCAGCTACAGAAGACTCTATTTCAACCCAGTCACCACCATTATCTATGCATTTTTGCCAGTGATTAACAACAGCCTGCATGTGATGGTTGTGAAAATCTCCACCAGTGGAGCTGTTTCATAGCTGCTATTATGGTGTCATTGCCATCAAAATGTTGCCCATGCAGTCCATCTTTCATCGGCCCAAACAGATGGGTGTGGTAGGACAGTCAAGCCAAGATTGGCAATGTGCTCCATGATCATCAAACTGGTAGAGGACAACAGCGTTGCAATGTAGTGGTCAGTTGATGGTTTGCTGGTGTTCCAGGAAATCCAGAAGGATCATCCTATCCCAAAAAGCAGTGCACATCACTTTACCCATTGAGGGCTGCATCCTGAACATTTCTTCTTTGGGGAATCCACACATCACCACTACATGGACTGCTGTTTTGACTCCAGCTCGTACTGGTGACACCATGTCTCATCACCAATAATGATGTGATCAAGGAAACTGTCATCTTCAGCCTTGCATTGGTTCAATAGATCCCAAAAAACGTGCATACGGTGTTCTTTCTGTTCCTGTCTGAGCATTTGTTGTACCCACCTGGTGCAAACTTTGTAGTATTCCAGTGTTGCCACCATCATTTCCAACGCATCAAAGCTGATGTTCATCTCTGTACACAGTTCCCTGGTCATAATCCTCTATTTCACATGCATGAGCTGATTGAGACACACTTCATTTTGTAGTATGACAGCTGTACATGGCTGTCTGGAATGTGGCTTGTCTTTCATGTCATCATCGCCACTGCTAAAATGCACCACCCACCACCTCACTGTGCTCACATCCACTGTCTGGTCTCCATAAACATTCAGCAAGCATTGATGAATGTCAGTGAGTGCAATTTTTTCCTCATGGAGGAATTCAGTGACACACCTTTGCTTCATACACACTTCCATGTCAGACGCTGTTTTGTCAGACTGCCCCCCTGCTGCCATCTGTCACATGGCAACAAAATGGAACAGAATATTGGTGTAAACTTCTACTGCTATCCCAACAACATCTGCCTCTGACATTGTGAGCCAACATAATAAAGTAGAAGGCATTACTTTCAGAGCATCCCTTGTAAATCACAGAGCTACCTTCTGACAGCAAAATGCCATGGAGAGCAAATACAAATGAATTCAAAAAGCAATTAGGCAAAACTGCTGACCACAGGGCCACTAGAGGTCACAAAAATCACTAGTTTCTTGACTCTTTACCACCTCTGTTCAGTTGTTTCCTAACCCCCTTTTTTTGTTACCCTTTTTTCCCTAACTAGCCATTGGCATAGCCCTCACTATAGGAAATCTTGCAGGGTACAATTTGGAGATTGGATTCAGCTGAAGTATTACCTCAGCCACTGTGTCCTGTGTGGGGAACATCCACGTAAGGATTTCCCTGCACTTTAATACAGCAGTAAACAAAACAGTCAGATTGCCCCTTTGTAAGTAGGTTTTAATTCATTATTCCAGATACAGAACTATTTTTATATTCTACAAGCCTCAAGTACTCCTGACCATATATGTCATTTAGTCTTAAGGCAGATAGCCACTCTCTAGATGTGGAGTCAAATTCTTTTCTCTGCAGGACTTCTAGTCAACTCATTGTTCATCCAGCCCCACATCTCTTTCCGTCCTTGCTTTTGTTAGGTACTGAGCTGGTGCCCTGTGAATGGGTTTACCATTTTTTCCATTTATAACACTCTCCTTCCTTGTATGTTCCTGCTTTTTATGTAATGGTGTAAATGTTTGTCATTTAGGTACCTGAACAGTCTGCAATAAAAAGGCTGAAGGAAATGAGGAAATTTCATATAATTCTGCATTATATGAAAGAAAAACCTTCTGTCTATTGTAGGGACTATTAAATATAATAGTCTAAACAAGTTTTCAGCTCCAAAAATACTTAAACTGCTGACTACTTGATGTGGGGAGTAAAAGACTACCTCATATTTGCCTTGCTTTTATGCTCCTCCCTAAACATTTGCCAGTGCAGGATGAATATCAGAGACAGGACGTAACGACAGTGTGGCATTTGGTGTGATATAGAAGAGCATTTCTTCTGTTAATGATTAGATGTAACAAAACAATTACTCCTTTCCTTATGTTTTTTTTCTCCAGCAGCCTAGTAGATTCTTTTTCTTCACTCTGTAATTTTGATTAAAATGTGCTAAAAGACATGAGTTAAATTCTCTGCTCTTCTAGAATTGCACAGTAATCCCGAATACATCAGACAGAGCTAAACGATCCATCTAATACCCTCCTTTACTTTTTTTTTTTTTAAATTCCCTTAAGAGATATATCATACAATTATTTTTCACAGCAGTTCATATGGCATGCTACAATAGTGTTTTGTGGTTATATTCTTTGGTGTAAGTGCCGGACTTAGTAGAAGCTCTGACCATTGTGGCATCTATGTCAAATTGATCAAGCTACCATGTCTGTGTCACCGATAATTGGTGTAGAGGCTTTATCAGAAAACCTAAAATGGATCTGAGTACAGCTCCAGGAGCCCTAGCTAAGATAGTATCCATTACAAAATGCATGTTGGAAATGCACCAGGTACACCAAAGAACTTTCCTGTTCCTGGAAGAGTTTAGAAGTTCAGGAGAGAAGACACATACACACATAAAAATAATTTTCCTTCTATAAAAGTATACCCAAGATAGGGTTGTTTTTTTTTTTTAG
>WBMW01004706.1:102276-114742 GCA_013396635.1 Penelope pileata | reverse complement strand
GGAGTGAGGCGTCGGCGGAGGGCGCGGAGCGGGGCGGCAGAGGGGGACAGCGGGAGCGGGAGCTGCGGGGAGGAGGGGGCGGAGGAGGAGGAGGCGATGGCGGCACCGCCGTGACATCACCCCGCGGCATATATAGTTGGGGAAGGGTCCAGGTCCCCCGTTGGTGCCTGCGGCCGCTCGACAGTGCGTGCGCTGAGCCGCGGAGCAGCGGGGCTCTCTCTGTCTCTCTGTCTCTCTGTCTCTCTCTCTCTCTGTCTCTCTCTCTCTCCGTCTCTCCCCAGGATTTATGGACTTTACTTTCTAGAGGCGGCGCGGCAAGGATGAGAGCTCAACTGGTGTGCGTGCTGCTGCTGGCCCTGGCGTCCTGCAGCCTCGGCTCAGGTAAGTCCTGCCGAGCCCTCCGCCCGCAGCCTCCCCGCTCCCGCAGCCTCGAGCGGGACCAAAAAGAGCAGAGTGGGTTCACCTCGTTCAGGCTAACATGGCTGTGCCCTAGCTAGTAGGCTCTGTCCAGAGTCACATTTTCCATCACTTCCATAACTTCCTCGATTCCCACAAACCATTCCACTCCACAGTATCACTACTGCGGTTGTTAGAGTGATCATTGAGAAACAGACATCAGTGTAGACCATCCCATTAATTATGTTGCTGTGTCTGTGATTTTTGAATGCCAGGTATCACCAAATGATCATAGACACTATATGTTCTTCAAGTTGTATCTGCCACAGTCCAAATCAGCATGACTGTATATACGTTGTGGTCACTTGTTAGTAGCTGAAGTACAATTTTAGGATTCTGGGTAAAAAAAATCACTAGTAACTGTACCAAAATGATGATAAAAAATGCTGGTCACAAAGATGCTGATCACACAGTAGGAAGTTAAATGTAAGTGTATTTCTTCCCCAAGATCAATTGTGTTAGAAACCTTATTTTGCCACAGATGTAGCAAAACAGGCTTCAAAATCCAGTCTCACTAACATGTAAATTACTGTAACTTGTAACTCCACAAAAGGTAAAGAGTAAGTTTACAAGTAGCTTCATTTTTCAGCTTCAGTAATCATGAGGACTCAGAATACTTCATTTTGAAGTTTCTAATGTGCATCCCCCTACAGAAGAAAAATGTAACATATGTAAAACCTGTATTTTGTCACAGATTAAGCATAATCATTTTGTGTGTTTAAGATAACTAGTGTTCGACAGGGCTTAGTATTTACTATTTTCTCTGTGTTCATCTGAAGCTTTTTAAGCAAAGGCATGAATAACAGTATCAGACAGTATCAAATTCATAAAACGACTAAAGTCAAAGATTTGAGTGGAAATTAAGGTTGGCTCATATAAAAGTAGACAAAATTGTATGTGTAATTGACATGGTGGTTCATTTGCTTGAAAATTTGGAATTATATTTAAATGAGAAATGTCATAGGAAAGTTTGCGTTGAAATGTGAAATCAGTTTTTGCTAATATGGACAATTAGGTCATTAAGATGATCAATCATTTTTCTTTTGAAAATGTTTGCCTTCAGGGGAATGTGCATTCTCTTAGAATGCAACTATTTCTATAGAGTGTAAATATCTAAATAGAAGCTCTATTTCCTATCAGTAGTAAGGTAAGCATCGAAAGAACAGCAAAGTGTGTGGATTTGAACAGATTGGAACAATAATTTGTAACTAGATTGCTTTCTGAGAGCCTGCTCTTTTTATCCTTTTCCTCCTTATCTGTCTCTTTCATTCCTGAATTATCTGGATGGGCTCCGTTCTCCTCCAAGCTTTATTTCATTCTTCACTCAAGGAACAATCTCCTAAATAATGTCCTCCAGATTTCTTTTCTCAACCAAATTTTCTCTTAACACCTATCTATTTAGCACAGCCTTCCATGTCTGCATCTATCTTCCACACTTGATGTTGTGGAAGTTATCTTCCATTCTCTATAGAATTTACAGGGTCCTAACCAGATGCAAGTCATTTCATTGCCCCAGAACAACAAATCATGATGCTGTCACACATGCACTTTTCACCCATTTGCAAAAGCTGTCACTATCATTAGCCAAAATTCAGCTGAGGAGCTCTTGTACTGCCAGCAGAAAGAACTTCATCTACTGGTGAAGCTATTGAGAGATTAGGTAATGATGAAGACTAGTAGTGCTGAAAAGGCTGGAGGGCATTATGCTGGAGAGTAGTTGCTAGTGATGTGCTGCAGTACTACAGTTCAGTCTTACTCGATATTTTCAATAACAACTTTGATACAAAAAAAATGAATAAATTTAGTGTACTAGTAACACAAAGCTGAACATCAGCATCACTACAGAGGAAGCCTGACATAATGTACTAACGTTTTTGATGACTTGAAAAATAAAAATGGGAAGCAGTGCAACTGTACAAGTTGGGATTGCTTAGGAAATAATATCAGTTTCTATAAAATACTCCTTTTAACAGAATCACAACTGGTGAAAATGCCTGAGGAGACAAAGAACTTGGTCATACTATCTGACTTCACTCTCATTAGGAGATGCTAAGGTTTTTCAGCCATGAAAAACAAGCAAAATCCAAAAATGTTTCAGAAAGCTACTTCCTTAGCAAGTGGTAAGCACTAAGGTAGTTAAGCACTGAGACTTCTGATCTTGTCTTTGCTGTGCTGTGCTGAGATCACGTCAGGCACAGATGGTCACTCCGATGGCTTGGGGAATAGATGGCTATTATGCGAAAGCAGACTAGATCAAAGACAGTCTAATAGATCTGAGCACAGCCTTTCAGTAAATAAATGTTTATGGAGTTTCCAGGGGAATGGCTTATGTCCAATAGAGTAGAAGCACAGTGACCTTGCATTAGTTTGCTGGTCACCGTTTAGAAACACGCTGAAGATCTAAGTTGAGGAGGGTTGTGATTGCTCTCAAAAAATGCGAGTTAAATAAATGTTGGTTAGCAGACATGACAAACAGTGATTATGAAAATTAGACTGATTTTGAATGAGGAATATTGCAGTAGTTTTTTTTACTGAAATGGCTGCAGATTAGTGGATCTTTCTACCAGTGGACTGAGATCCTCTCATTCATATCAAGCCTGATCATGCTTTAAAATATAACGTTATTATTCCAGATAATGTTGCTGTTACCTAAAAGCTCCTCATAGTCCCGTTTGATCACTTTGCTGTACTTTTATTAGTTCTCCTCTCCTCCCCCCCAAAAAAACCACTCATTGGTATGTCTGTATTTTGTTTGCTGAATTCAAATGTCCATGGTTTGCGATGAAATAATGAACATATGTTACTGGTTTATTCACAGATTCAGAAGAGGAAATGAAAGCATTAGAAGCAGATTTATTGACCAATATGTATACATCAAAGGTAATTATTTTTCCTCTTTTAGCTGATGGCTAGGGAGCAAAAGAATTCTCATTACAAACCTAAAAGTCTTTACACAAAGTAATAACCTATGGTCCAGACCTGAAAGTTCAGTGCTAGACATCACTTTGGTGCAAGATTTTCTCAGTTCAAAGGAAATTTAAAGGTGTTGATGTGACACACAAAAAGAAGTGTTCCTCATGTGCAACATCAATACTTTCATTAAACTGCCAAAAGTGTGTTATGTGTAAAGATATAAATTTATAAGAGGAAATGTGTTTCCAATAACATTATGCCTGCTGAAAGCTAAATTAACCTTTAGTCAAGTCCTTAAGTGAGATTTTTATGTGCAACCTTTTTCTATGTGCATATGAAATTAAGACAGTCATAATGCAAAAGCTGTTAAAGTGTATGCTGATTTTATTTTAGGAATTTCATCACAATGTTAGTGCAAGAACATGGGGACATAACTATGAAACTATTAATCTAGTAAATGACATCTCCTTGACAGGTGCCCAGACTGTGAACGATGTACATGTTATTTAATACAAATGGACAAAAGTTCTGTTCCAAGCTCATACTGACGTAGGTGAAGCAGCAAGTGTTGCACATATGTATCGAACAGGCTGACAGACAAACACTTTCTCAACACTCTTATTTTCCACAAATAATCTAAGAAATACATACATCTAGTGTTTCTTCAGCAATATTTTGAAGAACAAACCCTGAAACAAGTTTAATAGGATTAAAGTTGAATGATTTAACTCTTGTCTCTTATGAAGTTTATGTTGCTTGATTTCAGTGGAAAATGAGATTTTCATGAAAATTTTCAAAAAATAATTCAAAAGTCAATGACTAGTCAAGTTTAAGGAGAAAAGCTGCCTGAAAGATTTATGTATACACTGTATTTGCTTATATGTGAGCTTTTCACAGTATCATTAGAATAAACTAGGATAAGGATTGAGGCTGGAAAATAACTTGTTCTGATCTGGTCTAGCAGTTCTTAAGTTCCCATGTTCTTCACTGGCATGGTAGATCCCAAACAAACCTGTTTGCCGCTGGCTTCTCTAAAAGTAAAGAAAGATTTAATAAAGATTGTTTTTCAGATACAAATTTGAATGTAGGAGGCTGACAAAAATAGCTCTTTCTCTGCCCGCTAAACTGTAATTTGCCCTGGAAAAAAAAAAAATAAAAATGCAGCAATTGGTATTTCTGCTACTGCCTTTGGTGGAACTGTGACCCTACTGTCCACTTCCATGTTTTCTTTTCTCTCAGCATAGAGTACAATCTCAGATAACTGAAACTGCCCAAATATAGTGTACCAGTAGATAATATAAAGATACTTGTCATATGTTATTACTTGTTTTATGTCATGTAGCTTACTCTTTAATCACCTTATGGTATATATACTGTAAGTCAAGTGACACCTGAAGTAGACAGAAACAGTAAGTGCACGGTGGAGATGTTTTAACTCTAGATTTTAGAATTTTAAATCAACATTTAAAATTAATTAGTATTATATGTATTGTCTCTTGACAAAAAAAGGCATGGTGGAACCACTGAAAACATGTATAAAACTACTTCTACAAGAGATAGAGCATTATTATATTCACTACTGAAATAATAAATTATTATTTTCTACTAGTTTTTAATCCTTATTGGAACAAAAACACAGCTCTGATTTGAAAGACAAATTTTAGAATGGTATGTATGGTAGCTGACTCGTTTTTCGTTTGAGATTAGACTTCAATTGAGGGCAATTAAATTGTACTATTAAATTGTATTAATCATCTTTAACACTGACTTGGTAATCAACAGCAAAGGAAATCCAGCCAATTTAAATAGACACGATAGTTCATGGCAGTAAAATGGAAAAAGAAAATGAAAAAAAAAAGTGTTTATGAAAGCTCAGATCTAAAAATGCAGTAAAATGCAGTAAAATCACTTATGGTTCTAGTATTTCACTGAAAAAATATTTCTAATTAGATATTTGTGAAGTATGTTATCAAACCTATCCAAAACTATGAAATTATGCTTTTTCCAATATGCTTTTGACTTCACAGACTGTCGTCTGGACTGGCCTTTTTCAAACTACTCTTTAAAGTCATCCATGTAGGTTGGAACCTGATGATCCTTGGGGTCCCTTTCTATGATTCTATGTGCCGAGTACCTCTCCATATTTAAAAAAGTACATGCATGCTTTTATGAACTGTCTTCAGCACTTAATACAGCTTATCACCTTCCCCTCCTATTACACCTCAAAGAAGATACAGGGATCAAGCAAGACCCTAAGAAGTTTTGTATATCTTTCTTCTAAGTCCAAAGAGCCTTTTGGAAGATTCAGTGAGATATCACAATTTGAATTCTCACAAGTATGCAATTACCTGCTGCATCAGAAAAGATATCTCTATTCTCAGCTTCCTAAATGCTGAAACCACCATTTGCATGAAGCATGTCCTGAAATCTAACAAGGCTGACAGGATATTAGTTCAAGAAAAATAGAAAGAAAGGAAGGAAGGAAGAGAAAGAAAGAAAGAAACTCCAAAACGGTTATTTGATGAAATTACCATCACTAGAATAGACGTTTGGGATCCCTACTTACATTAATTTTCTAAAATCTTGAAGCATCTGAGTTTTCTTATTGTTCCTGAATACTTATTCCTAACTGTATATGCCTAGAATGTTTAGCCTTCTTGTCAGAAGCAGATGAGGCAACAGCTGCCTGGGAGTTTCTGACTTCCTGACTCGGTTATTGCATACAAGTCATTACATCTATAGGCATTAGTATTTATCACGGAAGAACTTATGCTGCAACAGAACTCAATAACTTATCTACTTAAAGACAGAGAATATTTTCATTATTGTTTCTACTGTTACATTCTGAACAAAATTCAACTACTATTCTGAAAAGGAACCATTGAAGCACCTATGTAGAGACAGTGCAGACTTACCTAATACAGTTTATACTACTGATACTTTCACATGTCCCTCAGTGTACTACTGAAGTTATCTAGATATCATTAACACTGCTGAAAAACAGGTGGTGTCCCTGTCTTATTCTGTGTAGATGAATAAATTCATGAAAAAAACTAAGGACAATGAAGTACACCAGAGAAGGGACCATAAAAAAAAGCTTCAGTTCTCTGCATTGTATCTCAGGAACTCTGCAAGATTTTTTACCTATTTGTTTTAAAACGAGTGTTTTACCTATCTGTTAAGTACCTTGGGTTTTGCTTGGTCATGAATCTTTTTCACTTGCTTTCTCCAGACAAAGGCAAGATTATAATAAGCAGAGGATTGAGCATTTTTATTTTATTTTAATTAACATTTGGGAGGTATTCATTACAAAACAGCAACAGCAGAAATTATATTAAACAAAATGTATTGGGGATGTCATTCAAGCAGAAACTGAAAAAGATATTGCGTGTATTATAGCTTGAGATTCTCTGTAGTTTTCATAGGAAAAGCATGTTATCAAAGAAAGAAATATTCCCAATATCATTTCCGTTTCTTAGATAATTTTAACTTCTCTTTAAAGATGTAAAAAGGTGCAGGAAACCATACATCTGAGCCATATTTCAGAAGCATGCTCAACAATGGAAATGCATATATCATATTCACTTCATGAATTCTTCAGCAATAATATTTTTTAATTCTGATTCATATGGCAGTCTCTTTTGTTCTATCAGGTCCCTCCCAGATTTTTTCAAGTTAATCTTCAAAAAAATTTGTTCCTTCTTGGCAGATATAATTTCTTTGATCTCTCATGCAGGTGTTTTTCCAAAACATACCTTGGGCAACTGTAGCTGGTATTGCTTAAACCTATGTGGAAAATATATCACACATTGGATGTCTACCTGAGCATTTGTGTTACAGTCATTAAAACTGTATTTTTGATTTTTTTAGTCATTTTTTTTTAGGATACCCACCTCAGAGATTTTCCATAATCTAAAATACAAAGCTGTGTGATTGTAACACTTGCTATAATAGTGGAGCAGATTATAAAAAAATAACATGCATATTCTGTTTGGAGACTGGACACGATCTAGAAAGCTCTGTGTTCAGTTAGAAAATTATTTCATTCTTGACTGAAGTTCATAATGCACTATAATCTTATTCTGGGAGCTGGCAGCAGTATAAGTCAGAAGCATACATACTCAAGTAAAAGTACTTTGAAGTCGTGTATGCATGTTATTAATGAGAATTAGACTCCGTTGACTAACAAAGTGTTCTTGCAGACAGCACTACGAGATTTTTTTCCTTAACCTCATAAGCAGCAACTAAGACCAATTGCATCTATTGGAGACTGCAATTTAAGTATTTTGCTAATATATAGAGAAATGTTCCTTTAAATGAAGACGTATCAAGTTAACATAAAATAATAACTTCAGATCAAAAAGATTCTAAAAGTTATGCAGGAAGGCGTAACAGATTTCTCCATTCCTTTTCTATTCCAGTCCCATCCACCAGAATAGTCTTGTTTTCAACTCACAATTCTCACTTGCTTACATAGCACTGCCTCTGGATTTTATTCTTCATTGCAATTTATCTAGGGAAGTTCTAGCTCATATTTCTTTCATATACCAAGAAGAAAGAATTGTATTGGAAACAGCTCCTTATTTGGCATGAAAAGCTCTGTTTCTGCATTTCACAAATATTTTAAAACAGAATAAAGACTATGAAATTGCAGTAGACACTTGCTTTTTTGGCTAATTTAACTTTTGCTAATTAAATTAGGCATTCTGTAGAGAGGTTAGCTTTGTTTTTAACCTGCCACATCTTTTCAAATAATTAAACAAATTAATGGGGTTCCTGAGTGGGACACACAAATGGGACAGCAAATGAGCCCTAAGTAAAAAATATAGAACCTTCTAAATAAGATTTGAGATTTGTTTTCTTTTCAGACTCAAAACAAAACAATGTTTTTTATCCGAGCCCTAACAGAAATCTAAGAACATAGCAGTATTATTAAAAGGGCTAAATTACTCTCATTTTGAAATGCATGCATATATTAGATGTACACTGAATGATTATGGCCGAAAGGGAATTTCTTATAACTAATGTTATTAGTGATGACAGCTTTTCTTGTTTCTTCTTCACTTCTTCATTTTCTTTCCTTTAGCTCAAAGAATAGATGCAAATGAGCACAAATCTTGCATACAATACCTCTTTGTTAGGAATGTGCCTTAAAGGAACAGTAGGTTGTGCGATTATCTAATGCTCAGCTAGGTAAGAGCTGCACCCATACTCTCAGTCAATGCTGTCAGCGAGTAAAAGGCAATGTCTGTATTAATGTAATAGCTGTATTTAACTTATATTTCATTTCATAGGTAGAGTGTAATCCTAACATATCCATCAAGGAAAACCTTGTCATTAATAAACAGGAATTTGCTATTTGGCTTTTGATTAGAGATTGCTGTGTCACTGGTTCTGGTTGAAGGAAACTAATCTCTATATTCAGCACTAAGAGGAATACAATTTAGAAGAAATAATTACTAGTGTAATAAATAAGTAATAACCGAGAAATTGGTGAAGATGGAGTGAAAACAGTGAATAAAGTAGGAATTAGGGTTTTCACCTCATTTTTTCTATTGATAATCAAAGCTAAAGAAAACAACTTCCATAACGGATTAAAAAAAAGTACCAGTAAAAAGTAGAAACTTTTTTTCTTATCATTTTTTAAAGGCTTTAAAAATTAAATAGTTCCTTAAAAATGTAAGACATTGAATCGAGTAAAATTTGAGACAAACCATGGTGAAACTTCTTTTCTTATTCTTGTCTTTAACATCTCTGAATTGGTCCATTACGGACCACCCAAAGAGAACTGATCTCAGTATTTCAGTCTAGCCACCAAAATAGGAATACACTGTTTGCACAACTCTGTTTCATCTTTGCTGCATCTTCATCCGACCCCCTAGACCTATTTACATCTCCGACACTCATGGCTCTCCAGTATTCAAACATCCCAGGGCTTACAGATTCCATAACATTGGATCCAGCCTCACCAGACAGCTTGCCTTGAAGCAGGGACATTGTTCAATTTCTTGCAGAATTTTGAAATGACTGGTATTTCTTCTGAACCAGGGAGGAGTGTCTAGTTAACCACAGGCATCTAGCTTGGAATCTAGCACTGGGAATTTATCCAGTGGGCCTGACTCACTGTCCTGATTTACATCTATGGATTTATATTATATTAATTTCCATTTATGTTTCTGTTTCCACCTGTGCAGAATGCCTATGAAATGCTACCATTCTGGTTTGGTAGCAGTTTACTTCTTCATTGTGTATATCTACCTGGGGGGTAAGGCAGTGGGGAAGCAGTCTTGGTGTTTTTAATTAAGGAGTTGTCCTAATTTCAGCACTCTCTAATTATTCTCTTAAAGCTGGACAGATAAAAAGGATTTCAAACAAACAAACTTATTCCTTCCAAAATGTTCAAACATCACACATTATTACTCAAAACAACACAAAAGTTGCATTACATTAAGTAGTGGGCATTTGTATTTTCAGATGAACAGAGCAAAACTTTCTTACTGGAAAATGACCTTGCTAAATGTCTGCAATCTTATCAACAACATGAACAGCCAAGTGGGGGAAACGGTAGAGGTAGATGAAGACGATCTCGTTTCTGGAAGACAGTTTCCTGCTGCTCTGGATGGCTTCAGTTTAGAGGCAATGCTGACAGTATATCAACTCCAAAAAGTTTGCCACAGCAGAGCCTTTCAGCATTGGGAGGTAAAACAAAGTGTCACAAATGCATGTTTCAGTTACTATTACACTTTCAGGCTGTTTGTCTTCAAAGTGATCTTTTAAAATCCATATTCTAAGTGCTCCTACAAACCTTGGGTATTCTTGGCTTAAATCACCCCTGTCACATTGTCTAAACTTTCTTTACCTTTTTGCTATTTTCTAATATTTAATACTCTGAATATGCCTCTTCATGAAAGAGTTGTGACTTAATACAGCTTAATATAGCTTCAAGCAAAAAAATCACCTAAGTATTCCTACCCACTTTCTAGTAAACCTGATTTCTTCAGCTCTCACAGGTTCATGGGCAATCTGTCTGAGTCCTGATCCCCTTTTGCTTGCTGGATCACAGGTCCACATTTGCTTAGGGTTCTCAATCTTGTGTATCAACTGGGATGGCCAATAGAAAAGACTGCAGCGTCTTTCGGAATGACAGTTTTCTGAGGACCCTTCATTGGTACATTTATTGTGACATTTATTGTTGAAAAGGAGCTATCATAGAACCAACCACATGCCATAACCTATGATAGCTCCTTATTTTATAGTGGTCTCACCTTTTGTGGTGGTTGGGAAACACCACTCCTAACAGTACTGCATGCGAAATTTAAAAAGAATGTTTCTTTCTCAGCTTAGGAACATGGTTATGCAGTGCAAACATTTCTAAGGCACAACAGAAGGAGAACAAATAGAGCTAGATGGAGAAAGATTGAAGAAGGCTTGAAATAAACAGTTTACGTAATGGAACAAATTACTGTAACCTTATTCAGGATTGACTATGACTGTTGAAATTTGAGTTTTTTGTTGAGATTTTTTCAATTTATATCAACAGAATTTAGATGAACAATCATTTCTTAAGTAATTAAGTGGGTAACAGAGTTAGATTGCTTAGGGAAATACTAAGGTGAGTCCAAAAATGATTCTAGCTTAATGCCTTTCAGCCTGACCATGGAAGAACATGGTAAGAAAATGGATGAAATCTTAATAGATAAAGCAAGAATGAATCTGGATACTTTGAAAACTCAAAACAAAACTCAAACAGTTATATAACATATTTTGATTGACAAAATTTTTCTTTCTTGTACTTTATTTCCTTTCCTTTCTTATTTTTTACACATTTTGGTTTTTAGCTGTAGGAATTTGGTGATAAAAATATTCCTCAGAAGCTGAAACATGCAAGGAATGGACGTTTTAGGAGGTTTTTAGGCTAAATTAGCCACTATAGAGTGACAATCATTAGGAAGCTTTAAGTTAAATTTAGTCCCAGAGAGACACACCATCTTTTCTCTAGTCAAAACCAATTATCTTATTACTTTCAGTGGAACTTAAATAACATTTCCATTGGATTCAGCTTATCTGTAGCCTGATATTAGGTTAGTTTCTGAGTTTAGGGCTAATAAAACTCTCTAGGAATTCATAATATTCACTAACAAAAAAACGCTGATAATATTCTGTCTCTTCTTACATCCTACAGTTACTTCAGCAAGATGCTTTTGATCTAGAAAACTCAAGTCAAGAAAAGGAAATAATGAAAAGAAAAAATCCCTATATTCTGAAGCGGCAACTACATGTGAACAAAGCTAGAAGACCATACATACTCAAGAGAAGCTCATATTACTGATGCAGCAGAAGAAAACAATGTGTATTTAGTTTGTAGGTAACTGTGTGTTATAGTTATCTTGTTTAACTTTAAAATCATACCTGTGTGAATGTATACTATGGAAGATCATCAAGATGATAACATAACTGTGTCTTTTTTGCAATTGCTGTTTCTTGATTGTGATTTTTTCCTACTTGAGATTAATTGGACCAATACATTTGAAAATAAATCTAGTTTCTAAGCATGATGCATTGTACACAACTGAGATTTCAACATATTTCCAAAAATATAGTAGTCTTTTCCTATTTCAGAAAGCACACTGTCATACACTGAGGAAATTGATATTGTCCATAAACCTTACTGAGATTAACAATTTCTTGATGGAACATCTCAAACATATAGGCTTGCAAGTTTTTATACAATACTGTTGTCAGAACTGCCACAATATTTTATATATTATCCAGTTTAAATAATTAGGGATTAGCTCTAAGTAAAGAAGGAAATATAGTCAACTACTAAATGGTAATTTGAAAATTCACATTTGAAATGGCCTGTTCATAAGTGAATTTTAGTTCTTGATTCCTATCTTGCCTCTGAAGAGCCGTAATTTAAGAAATACAATAATGAGACTTTAACAAAGTATGCTGGTGAGAACAAAACCAGATATGTTTCAGAATCTTGGATATCACTGTTTAAATAAGGAAGATAACTTATTAAATCAGTAAAATAATTTACAGTTTTTACCTAATGTATGAATGCTCAGGAAAAAAATATAAAGACAAAAAAAAA